>JBBPQU010000127.1:0-37032 GCA_038092655.1 Boletus sensibilis | reverse complement strand
TGTTAAAGCATTACTTGAAAGTCCGAACATACCATGAGCCTTGCACATCGGGATGATATCTCGTTCGAAGGAGCGTTGCATAACATTCCATTGACCTTGATAAATCACGAACGGCGTCTTGCCGTGATCACGAGCGTACTGGTTCGCCTGGGACACGACCCATGCAGGGGTATCAGAAATGCCCTAGAAAGTTAAACAATTTGAGAAATCAGAAATGTCAAGGTTGTGTTCGACACATACCAGGTAGAGCACTTTTCCTTGCTGAACGAGCGTGTGAAGGCCATTCATCATTTCCTCGATGGAAGTCTCCCAATCCCACCAGTGGACGTAGAGAATATCGATGTATGTCGTTCTCAGCTTCTTCAAGCTTGCTTCTACGCTGATATGCATCGACTTGATATTGTTGCCTGTATAGAGGACTTTTTGCTTGATCCCAGTCTCCGCGCGCACAAAATTTGTTGTGTACTTTGTGATTGAATGAGTACGGCGCCGACCGAACCAATGAAATTACTGACCTTGGTTGCGATGACGAGCTGATCTCTGATGCCACGCTGCTCGGCCCATTCACCGATAAACTCTTCTGAGCTTTGATCTTGGCTATAACGGAACAATAACCATGACTGACAGAGGCGATCTCTGTGAGACACTCACTAGTTATTGGCAGTGTCGATGAAGTTTCCGCCTGCTTCGTAGAATGCATCTAGTAATTTGAATGAAGTCTCCTTGTTCATGCTCCCCGCGCCAATCTTATCCCATTTATCCCCAATGCTCATGGCACCGAGCTGGATTGGAGAGACATGGATCGAGGCGTAAGGCGACAGCGCGCGGTATCGTGCGAGACGGGAAGTGGGCTTAGCCACTGGGGCCATTAACGACGACATCGTGCAGTTACTTATCAGAAGTGAGAACAGGTGATGGTGGTTGCACAAGCGAGTTGAGTTTCCAGCTTACCGATGTGCATACGGGTCTTTATACTAGGCTGGCGAGCCTGGGTCTTGTCATCACTATTGTCACATCCCTAGAGGACGCGTCACTGGCATGCGTATACCAGAGAAGACAGAAGTCCCACGGGACTTCCGTACGCTCAACTGGCTGAGCTGGCTGATCATAAGTATTATAAATCATAACGAACTCGCTTAACCGAAACGGCTTAACCTTACCTTTGGACTTGTGATCTCGGAGCCGTAGTCACTGGCTGGAAGCCGAGTCAGAGACTGATAAGGATGAGGAAATATTTGCTGATTACCAACCAGTTACATTTTTCCAAAGGTATATATGACCGACCGGTGATGCCGAGTTGACACGAAGTCATCGTGGCAGGTATAGACTTTCTAATTTTATTACATCCCACTGGAACTCTGAGACTGCGACAGTTAGTGGTCCTGAAATTATCTTCGACGAATTTCGAACCGGTAGACTCGGATGGGAATACCCAGATCTCATGAAACGATTCATCGCCTTGCAAGGTACGCGCTGTCAAGGTGTCAGCATGAGAATGAAGGGCAAGCAATAGTGCCGCGAACCATCTTCAAGTTAGTCAGTGAGACAGTGATACATGGTAGTACGTAATATTGATGACGATGGGGGCTTGCCGGTCCACGTCGGTGATAAGTACTGACTTGAGGTTCGTGCCTCGGCGCTCAGTCCCCCCGCTTTTTCTTCTACTTGATGTCATGTTAACAATATATAATCATTTTGACTACAACCTCCCCCCTCGTACGACGAAAAGGGTATACAAGCGATGCAAACCAAAGAAAACGAAGATGACTAGTTCTATGCTAGTAGCGTGATGGAACGCATCGGAAAACAAAAACAAAGGGATATATATATATAAGTAAACCCACCCGCATTTCTACTGGAGGGTAAAAGAGAGATGTGACTCGTGCACATGGCACAACCCTCACGGCTTAAAGGATGTTTTTCTTTTCCCGGCGCATCATGCGCTTCGAGTGAGCGGCGTGCCCAGCGCCAGTAGTGTCTTCAATAGATCGCTTGCACGACCCAGAGGAACCGGTCGGCGTGCTCGACCCAGCCGGTGGGTTGGGATCAGTGGGTGTGGCCGATCCAGCCGGTAGGTTGGACGCAGGGGCCGAGGCAGGCAAAGTCGGTGTGCCAGACCCAGTTGGTACGCTGGACGCAGAGGGCGAGACAAGCCGAACCGGTGTAGCGGTCCCAGCCGCGGAGGTGGTCCCAGCTGGTGTGCTCGACTCCACGAAGATGTCGTTCTGAGGACCTATCACACATCATGTTCGTCACCGAGTTCGTTATCACACACACGAAAGGAGAGAGTGTTGTGTGGGAGAGGGTGGGACATCAAAGCAACACGTACCATCCTTGAAACCACATTTCGCATTGTACGCTGGGCTCTTGTGGTCTCCGCTCAGATCGTACCCTTCGACTTTAATGTTGTTCGCCTCCAATTGATTCCAGATCAACATCTGCTTTGGTCCCTGTACGCACTTGGATGGATCATCTTCGCACCAGACAGCCGGTTTCGGGGTTCCAATCGTCTTGGCCGGGGTCGAATCAGGAGTGACTTTGCACCTATAGGGGAACATGTACATGTTTGGCTGTCCACAGCCATTGGGAATCTGGAGTACAAACACTTGATCAGTGGGCGAGAAAGATTGGTATCGAGATCATCCGCTTACCCAGAGGTACTGTTAGGTCGCCAGAGCGAAATAGTGATCAACGGTCATACAGAAGAAAACTGGTTCTTACAGTGCAGAGGCATCCCGCGTCTGGACAGGCAGGCATACCCGAAGGGACGTCGTATGTGACCACACGTTTCCACGGGGTACTGCATGCCAGCGATTAGTACATCTTGGAAGAGACAGAAATGGCGAGGACAAGGGGAGCTCACTTGTATCGCACGGTGAAAACAACGAGATTCTCGGGTGTCACCTTGCTGATTTCTGACTGCAATATACGCGTGAGCATCATCGAAAAATAGAAGCGCAAGAAAACGAGAACAAACCTCATATGATATGGCAAAGGCAGTACCCGCAGCCATGGACTGATTCTTGGTATGGACTGATCAAGGGAGCCCTTCAGATATCCGCGGCAACACAGGCGAAGAGGAACTCACGGTTTGGCGAGGGGATACAGTTACTGTCAGTTGGTAGAAGCCCCCCCAAATCGGACATACTATAATCCTCGGGATGGCTCTTCCCGTCTCCCCACTCGGTTAAAACGGCACGAGGATTGAGTGAGGTGAAGGCACGATTATCCGCTAGCTCCATGGTGAATGTTCCGCCAGCTTGACTTTAAGAGTCAAGAAAACAGTAGCCAAAAAAGGGAGATAAAGTTCATAAGAAGTTGCATTCAAGCGATGCACGAAAAGAATGAGCGTACAGTTCTAAGAAAACCCCTGGAGCGGGTGGAAACTCGTCGCACTATCAAGTCGTGATGAGCGTGAGAGTGTACTTGAAGAGATTTAAAAGTTACCCCATTGGAGTGGTGGAACCAGAAGTCACTGTACGTCAGGTTGAAAAGAGGATGACAAGGTTCATTGTTGTTGTTAGGATTGGTTGTTGAGGGATCCGTTCCCTGCGAAAACACAGATGTAAACGAAGTGTAAGCTGGGGAATTACAATAGGAAGAACTCGAATTACATTGATACAGTACATCGCCGGGTGAAATGCAGCAATGTGCGCATGGGCGAGACCAGCTAGGGCGATAGAAACCCATACTCCGAAGTTGACTGGATGCGTGAGCATTGCTCAGATGAAATGAGAGACAGGGATAAGGGTTTCGTTGATTTTTAGTCGAGAACCAGCGCGACAGTATAAAAATGAATGGGATCCACGGATCGGATGAAATGAGTGGGCAAGCGAACCTTTGGAACTATTGTGGTCCGTCCATGCTCCCGAGATTTATATCCCCCACAGGAGCCGAGAGATACGATGATACGGTAGCGACCTCACGGAAAAATCATGCAAAGCAGAGGACATCGCATACCCCACGGAGACAGTCACGGTAGCATTACCGCGAACTGAGTCAACGCCTCAGGTCGTTGGGTCGATATGGAAAGTTTTCGCTTAAGTCTCCAAGTGGAATGAAGCTTGTCGAGGCACATTCGCCTCGCCGCATGAAAAATATGCATCCAAGGTTTTGGAAACGCATGACGTCGAATGCTATCCGATCGTAGTTGTCTTGGATACAGAGAGTGCTCTGTCGTCAATCGTTTTTATGATTATCGACACAGATGGGCCGCCACTTGTCATTAGATCCTCCAATTGTGTGCGCGCGATCTCTGTAACTATGCGACGAGAGCGTTCGCGGGAGCGACATGCGGCATTGATTATGTGGAGGGGCAGAGCTACGAGGAAGCTCTCCATCTGAATTGTAGTTGTGGATACAATGTGCTATGACGGAGGCGAGCGTTCATAAGGATGGTCAATGAGTGGAACTCACGTGTCCTCAAGTGTATGATCGGTCAATCAACGTTAACTCCAAGATACTTGGATACAGACATGGGGCATTGGGACGACACGTCGTGGTTGAATTCGTCGCACAATGCGCCATGATGTTTTACAGTTGGCACGACGTATTCCAATAGGAATGATGCGTTCTGCCTGAGTTGGAATTTTTCGTTGGCGACGCTCAGAAACCACCTTTGGTTCGCTGGTGAAGCTACTAGCGTCAAGTACTTTGGTGCGTCGTCTGTGCAGGCCCGCTCCAAAATGTCCGCCGACGCGCTTTTGCGTCAGATTTCTTGCAGTGGGCCTGCTTCGAGGGTCAAAGCGCTGTTCAGGCGGGGTTGGTCGCGACTCGCGAAATGTGAGGTCAGGAACAAGCGAGCTCGCGAGGAGGTTGCGAGGGTCTACTACGTCGATGAATTCAACCCCTGCCTGTGTAATACTAACATATCAACCTATATCACGATGCATGGTGTCTGTACACCCGCTACTACATACAATTACGCGAACCTCCCTAGTATTGGTTTCATGCCGGGCGGGTCTTGACAGGCAGCTTGTGATAGAACATGATACCTATTACCCTGTGACTGAGTCATCGTTGACATGTGCCACTGTGCACTGTAGTACTTGGAGCCACCATACGTAATTGAACGATACCGTGGTTGGCAGCAACACCCCAATTGCATTCTTGATACAGTGTCTGTTGTTGGGACGACGAGCACGTCGAATGTATTTCCAAGGCCTACGATTGACAGGCGTGACGATACGCGAATGCTACAATGCTTTGACAGAAGAGCGGAAACAGGGCCCCAATTGCTGGTGGGTAATCCAGGTCTGCATGTTTGTCATCATCTCGAACGTCAGCTCAACTGCGTGAATGGCTTGATCTGCAAGGCGATCATGGATGTATGGATACACCAGGAACGCTCCGCCGCGACCTTTACATTAACCGATGGACCGGACCGTTCGACATCGTCTTTGACAGCGTCCATGTCATCCAGGACTGATTTGCGATCCGATACCATTCTCGAGGCATCGCATCGACGAGAGATGTCACGACGCTCCGCTCCCTGTGTTGGGAAAATGAAACGGGAAAGACGAAGCAGTGTGGACGATCATTAACTCGCTGAAACCGGGTGGATACAGAGGGAGCCGATATTATTTTGGACGGCGTCCACGGTGCCGACGGATCAATATCAGCCCTCTCTGAATCCCGCGCCGTTGTTCCCCAATTCAGATTCTCTTTCTCGTACCGATGTGACTCCCGCCTCGAAGCGCTCGGATACCCTCGCGCCGTCGATGCCATCCCTGTGTCGGCAGGTCGAATATGCTACCCGTCACAACGCCTCATCTTGAAGCCTTTCGTCGTCGTCGGGTCCGAGAGCGCTTCGTCAAGCGCGCTGATGATGAAACCGAACATGATAACAGGGACCTTTTTTCTCAATACTTGCTGTATTGCGAGCGTTTCAGTGCTCGAGATCCCCAGGATTCTTGTTCGCTTGCCGTGTCACAGAGGTAGTGGAGTCGTGATTTTTCGATGTCGCCAAGCATATAGATAACTTCCTCTCGATGATACCCATGTAAACGATGACAGCGATCTCTTGCAAACGGTGACCTGCCAGCGGGTGCGCAGCAATACGTACGATATTTTTTCCTCGCCATGGTAATAAAGACCTGTCGATGGGTCCTCCAGGTCTGACAAGATGCCCTGGTATCGCTGGCGAATACATAAGTACGCCGGACAGAGCGGAAAAAAACAAACGGTGCGTTACAGACTTACAGTGGAAGCACCTCCAAAAGGTCCACGTGGCGTCGCTTCACCACACACACGCACACATACATGATACATCGAGATCCCCTGGACAACGAAGCAAGTGGAATGATAGTATCAATGTCAATGATAGGATGATTTCGCCGGTTCGGAGGCAACTCCTTAGGCGCGGCTGACGTGTGTCAGGCCTGTCAGGCCTTCAGGCCCCATGCATAGTGGCCGTCGCCCTTTGATTGTTGACGTGGATCTTTCCCGCAGTGAATTTGCCGTCGCTGCTGACAATGACACAGTGTTGACAACGATCTGAATTCCTAAATGACGCCGTGGCTTCACACCATGGATCATGTCGGCGACAGTACAAGGTGTAAGCGGACATCGAAACCTCCGAGCATTACCTAATTTGGTAGAGATGGCCCCTTTTCCTTTGAAGCTGATCATTAAATCTGTTCATCCATGATCTCGAGTTTTGTAACACACAAATCAACTTTTTCTCTGTATTATCAATGAACGTATCATCCCGGAACATGTACACTCATGGCGGGGAGGCGCAATGTCGCACTATACGCCGTGCGGCATAACCTACATTGAAACACCACCTGTCGGAGTCGTCCTCTAGGAGACGTCTGGCACGATTGCTCGAAGAGGAGGTTGCTTCTCCATGTAAGCGGCGATCTTCATCGAGACGCTGTAATCACTACCATTGCCCTGCATACGGAAGTTGATTAGAACAGAATGCCTGCTGGAATGGACGTGAACGACTAACAATCATCGTGATCGGGAAGCCAGGGTCGAGTGGAACAATACTCTCCAGGTACTTGATGTGTTCGGGAGTGAGCACGATATCCAGCGCCTCGAGGTTGGCCTCCAATGATGGGGAACATAAACGGCGCTTTTTGCATGACATATGCAATCGCTACCGCAGTGATGTGCTTAGCGCCGACTTCTTTGGCGACCTTCTCCAGTGCTCCGCTAACGGCCATCTCTGTCTCATTTCGCTGCCACTCAGGACTGAAAACCGTACGGCCCTTCTCGCCCGGCTGAAGACGTCGCTCTTCCTCTTCGTCGCTGTGGAGCTTTCCGCCTGCTAGTACACCCCATGGAGCCAAGGCCATGCCTGTGCGCGGTCGTAAACAATCATGTAGTGCTGAAGAATTACCTCAAAGTTTGAACATACCATGAGCCTTGCACATTGGGATGATATCCCGTTCGAAAGAACGTTGCATAACATTCCACTGACCTTGATAGATCACGAACGGCGTCTTTCCATGATCACGTGCATACCGGTGCGCTTCGGCTACAAGGGGTGTCAGAAATTCCCTTGGAAATCGCATATATACTTAGCATACTCAATGCTCATGCCGCACGGATGGCGCGAACTTGCGATTGGGCACTGTCAAGGCTATTTTGGTAAATGATGAGACGATAATGCATCAGTTCGCTGTTGGTCAAGCCGTGTTGAATCTTCATCTGTTTAACAATCATGGACTTGTCCGGGTCTGTTCCTGGATGGACTCAGCAGTCAGTTTATGTGGGTGGTAAAATGCTTGGCAGAGGTGTATGCAAAAACGCGATACAACACCACGAGAAGGATGTACCTAACAGAAGAATGTTGGCTTTTCTGCGATTTCTCGACTCCTCCTTGATTTGACGGTCGATTGCGTCTGATCTTGCTTTGCCTTTATTTTGGGTGGAAATACGAGCACCCATCATCAACGAGCGCTCGTTCCAGGGAGTCGTCACGCGGGAGGGATCGCGTGAGCGTGTTAACTAATTTGTCAGTCGTATTTTTCTAAAAGATCTGACCAACTTGAACCTATGCCTCGCTGACGACGGAAATATGATGGAAGACTTCAACGGGGCTATGGATGACTAATATTCTTCCAGGTGCGGTTGTTAGACCCGAAGTTAGAGAGGTAAAAATAGAAACACACCAGCAATAAGTAGGAAAAAAACAATCTTATTTATTCTTGATGACACAACTGAAAGGCAGCGAGAGCCACACCGACAGAGCTCCAAGCCTATGTTGTCGCAAGCTGAACTAGTGCCAGTCATATCAAGAGTATTTCTTTATCGTTCGGTGCACTCATAATTGAATTTCGGATGGCGTAGCGGGGACATGGAGACTGACTTGGTAATGAGCTGACAATAAGCGGCACGCAACGTTGAAAACCAAGATGCTCATCTTTGCCTTATATTTCTAAATCTATTGTGATATCATGCATGCTTTGAGCATGTCGACAATCAAGAACACCAGACAGCCTTTTCTTCAGCCGTTTTCCTCCGCGCAAACACATGGATATGTGCTAAACCCGGGATACTCTGTAATCTCTGCATCACATGCTCGGAATGAGTACTTACGGAAGAAGAACAATGGGCGCGTCGCATAAAACGTACCGGAGGGTTGACGAACCACGCGGTTTCCCACTGATTTTCTTTCCATCTCCGTTTCACGAATTCGTGCACCTCTTTCCCTGCGTTCATTATCATAGCCTCTTCCACCTCACTTCCACTCGGGGAACGAACGAGCTTGTCCATGGTGATGCCCCAGTCAGCCAATGCCGGGAGACAGGACTCGAGAGAGGGGAGACTCTCAATGGCGTCAGTCGAGCCTGTGAAACCACAAAGACCGTCTTGCTGAACGCGGGCGTCGATGGCAGGCGGAACTAGAGTGGGATGGAAGACGGGTACTTGGCTCCAGATTAAGGAATGTTCGATTTCAGGAGGAACTACAGAGGTGCACTGTCAGTAATCGGCGATCCGTGAGCCCATGATGTCTGCCGTACCTGAATAAGGCCAGTCATTTTGTATGATGCAGATCAGGTCCGAGTTAGATGGTATATCGGCCTTGAAATATTCGGGTGTTGGATAGAGTTCTAGCTCTCCGTTCTCTGTAGCGGCAAGGGACCGATCGTCTAGTTCCGATGTGAGCAGTGAAAGGGTGTCAGGTTTGCCCCACTGTAGGCGATGGTTTAAAAGGTAATTGACTGGTTATAAACGTCAGCTCAGAGCGCGTTTCCGGTGTTACAATTGACCAATCCATGATGCACGCACTGACTGATCCATACTCCTTTTTTATTCCAATGGCCCATTCGTTATATCTGCGCTGCAGCTTCTTGTCGCGCTTCAGCAAGCCGAGGTCGCTTCAAAAGCCGTCACGGCGATAATGTACAACGGTCAAGAACCCGACGTACCCCGAGTTGACAAAGGTCTTCAACTGAAGCCATGTAAAACGTGCGGGGTAATGAACCCGCAGCTCATCCATGGTTGGAGGTCCTGAGTGAACGGAGACTTTCTGAACGCCAGAAACGACATGGGTCTCGATAGTCATCGTCGCTTACAATGAGCGACCATACCAAAAATATTCCAGGCAACATTCAACCCGCTCTTCACGGCGGGAAGCCCGGGCCGTCACGGTCCGAGCAACCATATTCACCCCAGCTCGATGCCAAAGGTGTTCTTTCTGCATTTGTACGCGCTGAATAGGATACTTTATCATGATGAACATCCGAATTGTAGAATCTAACAGCGGGTGAGCTTGAGTACTTGAGTGATGGACGTTGACTAAAAGTACAGATACAAATGGGGATACACTAAATGAAAAGTACCATATTACTAGTACCGTAGCAGGAGCAAAGCAGGAGTGCAATTTCACCTGAAGATCGCCAGTGAATCGCCAGTGAAACTAGTCCCACTACTACTTTTTCGTTTTGCTCTTTTTGTTGGTCAATTCTTCGCTCTTGTCTTCCACCTTCCGCTTCGCTCCGGCTTTGGTTTCTTTCCCTTTCGCGTCCTTCCCCTTAACATCTTTCCCCTTCCCCTTTACCCCTTTGCCTTTATCTTCTTTGGGTTCTTTGGGTTGGACGGTGAAGAAGCCGTCGAGACGCCCCTGTTGTTTTGCGCTGAGAAACTTTTGGAGCTTCTCTGCACCTTTTCGTACGCGTTCTTCACTGCAAAAAGATATGTCACAAGATGAACGACACAACACGAAATAGTTACGAACTTGAATCCTTTTTCCGTTACCAAAAACTGCACCAAGCCTTCCACATCAGGGTCTTTCCATTCGAGCTGCCAAGTTACATCATGAGCGCGTGGCACACATAACTGGGGGAAGTGTGGGTTTACCTCGACTTCCGAAGCAGGTAATACGTCTGGTTTCTCGAATAACTTCTTGGCTTCCTTCCAGGGCCATTCCTCGGGAACGTGAATGCCCCCTTTCTTCTTCTTGCCGCCCTCCTCAGCATCAGCAGCCTTTTCCTCTTTCTCGGCTTGCCTGGAAGAACAAGAAAGGTTAAATTTTGGTAAACAAGCCAGCGCGAACAACTTGCTTCTCTCGTAGGTGTTCAACCACTCCCTTCAACCCATCGAAATCCCTTATCAGTTTCAATGCGCTCTTGGGACCGATACCCTTGATGGGCTCGAGGTAGTCACAACCAAGTAATATACACAGGTCTATAAACTGTACCCTTGCACGCTCAGCACACTCAGGATATGTCAGAGTCGGAGTATCACTTACGTGTGACATATTCATTTCGAGTCCTTGGAGGGCCTTCTCAAGGTTTATCTCTGATATGGGGGCTTTCTTGGCTTCGGAGAACGTGAGACGGCGGTACAAGATTGGGGCAGCAAAAGTGAGAGTATCCATATCTTCCGAGCCAGCTGCGTATACCTGTCAAGAGCGGCTCAATGATTGAGTGTCTGGTGATGCTCATGGTAATCGTACCTTTCCACCCCTTGCAAGTTCAGCACACTGGGCTTCTGCTTCTGACGGTGCCTAGCGTAATCATATGTTCAATTCCGAGAGAGAGAATACGAAACGACGGACGATGACGACAGGGATACCCATAAGCCTGAGGAGTCTTTGACATTCTTCGTTATGCTCTCGGGTAACTCGAACGGTTCGCCTCGTGAATTTGTCTACTTCTTCGGCAGTACCTGTTTCCTTCGCCTCTTCACCGTCAGCTTTTGCTTCCTCTCTCCTTTCGAAACGTTTCGCGAGCTACACATGCACGTGCGTCAATGACAGTTGCTACTTGGCCCCATCAATCTACTCACCACGCCAGACTTCAACTCCGGCGGTCGCCCGTCAAACACGTAGGCGGGTTTGATGCCATTCTCCACGATGCGGATTGTTCTATAGAAAAACCCCATAAGATGACTCGTCGTTTCGCCAGCATCGTTGGTGAGCATCTCGCCGTCCCTTTGCCGCACGGCGATAAGGAACTGGTAGATCGACATGGACGCGTCGATGGCGACTTTGCGACCGAAGAGGGTCTTGATGTCGTGTTCCACGAAGGCTTTGGGCGCATGTTCGGAGAGAAGAGCGGTGAGTCCCTTGATACCCATCGTTGTGAATAATGTAGGTGGTGCGTGGAAGTCCTGTCTGACATCGAGCCTGAGGTGATGTGACAGTAATACGCGTGACAGTCGGGAACGTGACGTGTGACGTTGACGCGTTCCGCCAATCGACTTCAGTGACTTGTACAAATCATTATATCAGTGACTGGTCTTCCCAAGGCATACTAAGGAATTGAAGAAAGTCATTCATATCGATTGGCACATCATGAACAAGTCGGAGGGGAGATTTGCTGTTCTAGGTGATGTCTCAGTTTTAGAACAAGAATAAGAATTATGGTCAGTCACAGCCCGCAGACTCGGCGCAGAGTCGTCAAGCGATAAAGTTACAATCAGTCTAGCATGCAGTGAAAAGCTCATTGCCACGTAGGAAGGCCGTAGGATGTACTGACAAGCAAGGCAAAGAAGTATTTCAGTTTCTCCCTCTCACACAAGGTACGCTCCGGTATTCATCTCATTGACCTGGACTAATGTTAGCGTGCAGATTTGGTAACCCAAGTAGATACGATGACGCCTTTACAAATCTTTTATTCGTCTCCGCAGCCACATGTTGGGTAGGTTTGTCAGACCATGGCAAAGGTCCTCCCAACGCACTCCTCGGTCTCCATCCATCACGGATCTTTGGTCATTAAGTGCTAAACACCTACCATAGGCGGACCCAATTACCGCTGAAACTATCATAATTTCTTTGATGCGTGATTCCCCGAATCTGCACACGTCAGCAGTGATGACGGGTCCAGCCTAAACAACCAAGTATAAAGGCACTCTGATTCCACCGAGTTTGATGTCCAACGCTCTCAGCGATATCCATCCTCTGTCCTTCTGATTCCAGATCAATATTTCCACAATGTCGATTATGGCACCCGTACCCAAGCCGGAGTCCCGGCTGGCTCGATACCGCGTCCTGTCGCCCCATGCCTCGATTCATGTTTCCCCTCTCCAACTCGGTGGTATGAGCATCGGGGACAAGTGGGAGCAGTTTGGCATGGGGGGCATGAACAAGGTGTCTTCCTTCAAGCTCCTGGATGCGTTCTTTGAAGCCGGTGGAAACTTCATCGATACCGCTAATGGCTAGTAAGGGTCTTGCGTCGATAGCCCTCTTGGACAATATTAACCATTCTGGTCCAGCCAAGATCAGAGTTCAGAAGAGTTCATTGGCGAATGGGCCGAGCAACGTGGCATCAGGGATCAGCTCATCATCGCGACCAAGGTGAGTTATCGAAACCAAAGAGCTTTCAGCAGTGTAGTGCTCACCTTTACGCAAGTACTCCACGAATTATGTGCGTAGAGAGACGGGGATCAAACAAAAGGTGCTCTATGCTGGAAACAGCGTGAAAACGATGAATCTCAGCGTGGAAGCCAGCTTGAGAAAGCTAAGGACTTCATATATCGATATCTTCTACGTCCACTGGTGGGATTGGGAGACTTCAATCGAGGAAGTAATGAACGGTCTCCACAATCTCGTTCAGCAGGGAAAAGTCCTTTACCTGGTATGTGCCGAACATCTCGTTCCCATCCCCAGGTATCTGAATTTGTCCAATTTCTAGGGTATTTCTGATACCCCTGCATGGGTTGTATCCCAAGCGAACCAGTATGCCCGTGATCATGGAAAGACGCCATTCGTGATCTATCAAGGTCAATGGAACGTTATGGAACGCTCTTTCGAACGCGAAATTATACCTATGGCTAGAGCTCACGGTATGCTAGAATTCCGGGGTATGCTTCGTGATTGCATGCTTATATATAATCGGCCACAGGCATGGCTTTGGCTCCATGGCAAGTATTGGCAGCCGGAAAGTTCCGTACCGACGAAGAGGAGGAGCAGCGCCTCCAGTCGGGCGAGAAGGGTCGTACGGCTTTTAGCGCAGACTGGAAGCGAAACGAGAAGGAAAGAGCCGTTAGCGCGGCACTGGAGAAAGTTGCCAAAGAAGTCGGTGCGAAACACATCACCGCGGTTGCGATTGCATATGTCATGCAAAAGACACCCTATGTGTTCCCTATCATTGGAGGTCGGAAGGTAGAACACTTGCAGGCTAACCTCGAAGCACTCGAGATCGTTCTCACCCCCGAGCACATCAAGTACCTCGAGAGCATTGTTTCATTCGAGCCTGGTTTCCCGAACATAATGATCGTCAGTGTTTTCCTCGGGTTTGTTCGCTCACGCTGTTTAACCCTTCTTTGTCTGTAGGGTAACGGGAACGAGTACAACATGTTGCTGAAGAATGCTGGTTACATGGAGAAGCAACCTGGTCTCCGTGCGATTGTGCCAGACAACTCCTGAGTTCGAGATGGGCTCCAGATGGCGACTGTTGTCGTGCAGGACTTTCCCATTTGTACTAGTAAAACCCTTCAATGTACACACAACGTTGTATATGAATGTCAATCCGTTGGTCCTAGTGCGCTACGCTTTAGGTCTTCAAGCTTGAATTCAGGGGCAGATGACCTGAAATGGCCTGGCCAACATTGTAGTATGTAATTACCTGAGTCTGAGTTGCACTCTGAAATTCTCTCTCACCTGGATGTTCTCCTGCAGAAGTCTTCGCTTGAGAATTCGCAGCCCATCTGTCGCGTTCTCGAGACCAGCAGCAAAGAACGTTGTGGCCCTCGTCAGACGGCACAACGCAACGCGGAGCACGGACAAGCCATTCTATGTCACCACGCCCATATTTTACCCCAATGCCCGTGAGCCCAGCTAGCCTTTCATCATTAGACCCACTCGCTGACGTGGCTCGCAAGGCCCGCACATCGGACACCTCCACTCACTCGTCACCGCGGACATCATCGCGCGGTTTCAGCGTATATTGAACCCCGTTCGTCCAGTGGTGTTCCTCACAGGCACAGACGAGCATGGTCTGAAGATGCAGCAAGCAGCCGAAGCTAAAGGTGTCGGTCCACTCGAGTGGTGCGACATTATATCTGCCGAGTTTCGTGTCTGTCCTGTCCCTCACCTGAACGATGTGGTATTTACCATGACGCCGTTCGCGTAGAAACTGGCCGAGAGAGCGAATATCAGTGGGACCATGTTCATGCGCACCACGCAACGACAGCATCGCGACACCGTCGAACATGTCTGGGTAAGCTTCGTCGACCGCCTCGAAACTCCACTCCTTACCCGTGTCCTGTGCAGCGTGCGCTCGCGGACCAAGGACTCATCTATAAAGATACCTACGAGGGATACTATTCCACCACCGACGAATGCTTTTATCCTTCCTCTCGTGTCACATCCCATCCAACCCGCCCAAACACCAAAATCTCGACCGAGACAGGTTCTGTCGTAGAATGGTCCAGCGAAGTGAACTACAAGTTCAGACTATCCAAGTTCCGCGAGGTTCTTCTCGCGCATTACTCCACTGCTGCTGAGCGTAACGCGAAAGCCGAGGATGGACTCGTGTCGCGCGGCGTACATCCGGACGTCTACCAGCACGCGGTGATTCAGGACTTGAAGATGGAATCTCTCGAGGACTTGTCGATTTCCAGACCAAGAGACAGAATTGGGTGGGGGATCCCTGTTCCCGGGGACCCGAGTCAGACCGTGTACGTCTGGTTCGATGCCTTGTTGGTGTATCTGAGTGGGGTGGGATATCCCTCCACTGGGACGACGGCGTGGCCCCCAGACGTGCAGGTAGTTGGAAAAGACATCGTTCGGTACGTCTGGAGCTGCTCCGTGGCTCATCTTTGATCTCATGTGGGGAAGCTTCCATGCAGTCTACCTCCCCGCGATCCTCCAAGCTATGAAGCTCCCAATGCCGAAAACACTGCTGGCACATGCCCATTGGACTGCGGGGCAGAAGAAAATGTCAAAATCTGTCGGGAACGTGGCTGATCCTATGGCCGCGATGGATGAGTTCGAAGTAGACGCTGTTCGGTTCTACCTTGCGCGTGTCGGTGGGAGATTCCGGGATGATGTTGGTGAGTGCTCGTAGTCTGTGTTACAGTTTGATGGAGTTTGTCGCTGCGGCGGGGGGCTGATGCGACAATTTGTTATACAGATTGGTCCGAGGAACAGCTCCGGAAGCATGCAGATGAGATACGGAATTCACTTGGAAACTATTTCCTTCGGGTAACATCGAATACCATCAAGAATCGAGCTGTAGCGGCAGCCACAGCTTTGTCCGAGCCACTGGTGTTCCGCAATCTATTCTCTAGACAATTCCCTAACTTGGACTTTTCGGGAGCGTCGACGAGTTCGTTGGACCTTGAAACCTGCAAGCTATCAACCAATGAAGAGTTGTTGGAACTGCTCGACGACCTCGGAGCACGGGTATCACGCTCCATGAGAAACCTCGAAGTGGCGGACGCGCTTCATACGATTGTGCTGGTTCTGCGACAGGTGAGTTGCTTCTTGACTCTCATCTCTCGTCACCACTGAGCAACGGTTCAACAGGCGAATGCTCTCCTGACAACTCTTGAACCCTGGTCGGACGTGCATCCACCGGACGTCGCCTTGTCATGCTACCTTACCGCCCTCGAGATCCTCCGTATCACGGGGATTCTTCTCCAGCCATTTGTCCCGCACACAAGCGAGAAGCTACTCGATGGATTGAATACCTCGGCAGATGAGAGGAGTGTAGAGTATGCACGTGTCGGGAAAGGTGAAGTAGGAGGAGGGCTAGTCATGGAGGTGAGGGGAATCAAGTTGTTTGAACAGCCCACCAAGAAGGGTTCATCCGAAAGTTGAGTCGCAAATATCTTCTTCCGCTTCATGATGGCGAATATACCTTTTTACAAAATATCATACACTGTATGAGGATACGATCAAATGAAGCATATCCCATCTCAGCTTGCTCGATCGTTATGTGATGTGCCTGGATCCCAGGTATGTTGGCTTGGAGTAAGTGGTGATCGACGTCAGAATCATGGTTTCAATTGTAGCTGCATCTTCTCGACGACGATCTTGACAATTTCTTTCCACTCTGTCATCGCTCCTATACCTATACATGCAAAACAAGAGGTGAGCAATGTGCAACCGAGGGAATTGGTTGCCCGCGTACCGATGTCCCCACATGCAAGTCCTTTCCCAATTGGCCCTACGACGTGATACTTGACAACCTCTCGCACGACGCGGATGTGCTGTGCTGTCAGGGGGTGCTCATACATGAGGGTATTCATGGCGGGAAAGATGTACGTTGGCGTCGTCGGTGCTAGTGCGCGGAGCAGGGACGTCTGACGCAGGAGGCGTATCCGAAGTAAAAAGAAAAAAAAGATGACAGCGAGCGGGTTGGGTACTTACGACGAGGTTATCGCACAAGCCGGCTGCGATCTTGGCGAGGGTGTTTGCGGAGCATGGAGCGACGAGGACGATGTCTGCCCAGCGCCTCAGTTCGATATGGAGGATGGGCTCGCCGATGGTGTATGTCCCCTGTATAAGGAGAGAGATGAACGGAATACCTGGGATTCTCGGAAGCGAGGTTGCGTACCGACCACTCATCGTCGTCCGTCCAGACTCGCGCACCGGCGTGCTCGACGTCTGTGGCGTTGAAGAATGTGAGAGACTGTTTTGTTGAGACGACCTCGACTTTGACGTTGCTGTACTAAGCCAATGGGTATGTGTGCGTGGTTTTGGGAAGACAAGGAGTACTGACTTTGAGGAGTTCTTGTACGATGAGAGGGGCCTTTATGGATGCTACGCTACCGGTGGTGATGAGGAGAACGTGCGTGTGGTCGGGTGCGCGCTCGAGCTCGGCGACGAATTGGCGGGTCATGCTGAGAGGGACGAATTGTGGGTATGTCGAGGTATTCCACAGTATGACTAGTATAGTACAGGAAAAATAAAACAGTCAGTTATCAAGCAGTCGTCGTCTCATATTTATCCCTCCAAGATGCCCATCTCTCTCCACTTATCCCATAGCATTCCGATCCCAACAGGCGCATTGGTAGCACCCTTGACGTCTTTGATATCCAACAACTCGTATTCCCTCCCGAATGCCAAAAAGTGCGCAAAGAGTGAATTAAAGTGGGGCTCAGAGCGGAGATGGAGGATTTGCGGATAATGTGCGTGGTAAATATGGGCAAAGACGCGGAGGAGTTGACGGTAGACGTGCTTGATGGTCGAGGGGAAGGTCTGGGGGAAATCATGACCTACGATGCACGAGGTAAGCCTGGGACCGTCGCTAGTTTGTTCAAGTCTTACCAGATTTTGTGGGGAAGACGTTCTCGTCGTCGAGCAGGTTTTGAACCCAGGTCATTACGTAATCAATATATGTCGGTGCGGCGAGGTGGACGCTCTTTCGATCCTGGTTGATCCAAGTGTAATTGAGGCTTTGTCGGGTAAATTCAGTCAAATGCACATGGAAAGAGCGGTATGCACGTACTTTGGTCCAGCCGACATGACAGGACATGAATGTTGCGTGCAACACTCGGAGATGACCCCATAAAACTCGTTGAGGTTGGTGTAAAAGTCAAACACTACACCATGGTCACTATGACAGCAACCAAAGAGTGACGAGAAGCGACGAACCATTTACTGCAACCCATTCCATGATGTCGACGTACTTTGGAAGGACGACGATCGTCTTGAAGTTGCCTTTGACCAGGGCAGCTTCGACGAAGGGGCTGCAGAGATAAAGAGGCTTGGAGGGTAATGGGTTGCCCGGGGAAGAAGGCACGGGTGGGGGAGGCATATCGGGGAAGGTCGCCGAGGTCGGTGTCGGCGAACGTTTTGGAGCACGCGGGTTGCGCGACATGGAGCGTCTGAAAATTCGCGATGAGCAATGTCGAGACACGTCGAGACGACGTCGAACTCACCCGATCGAGTTGAAGAAAGACATGATGGAGTGAACAGAAAAGAAGCTACAAGGCAAGAAGTCGATCTTCATTACCCGAAATGGAAAACATTATATCGTGCAAAATAACGTGAGAACTCTAGGACAAAAGTGAAGTGGACTTGAATTTTTGCACTGAGACATTGCCGAAACGTGCATCTTAACCGAGCTCAACGAGGAGCACGTTGAGCTCGACCTGTTCCTCATCGCAAAATTTCTCCCTCGTCGTCCCCAATGGTGAAAACGAGACGGAAGTCAAAGGCAGTCGCAGCTGCTGCCGCTGCCGCTGCCGCCGAGCAAGAGCTCGAGACCGCCTCCACGCAAGGCACGGAGGACCTCTCATTGTCTGCCCCCGCGTCCTCTGCGTCGTTCCTTGTCCACATACCACCTGACCTCGACATTGACACGCTCTCACACATTCTGCCTGATGTCTCCTTTTCAAACCCAGACCCAGAAACAGTCCTCGCTGTCTACAGACTCTTGCTTGCACAAGTGGCAGACCAGGATGACACCCGCCGCGACTTGGAGGAGCTCAGAGCCGAGGTGGATCGCAAGGAGATAGAGCTTGACCAGTCCATTCAAGACGGAGAGACCAAAACAAAGGACCTTGAAGATGCACTCGAAACTCTGCAAAAGGAGGTGAACGCCATCAAGGAAGAGCGGGATCAGCTTGGTGCGTGTTCACACACGTTTTATGCAACCAATTTTTATATCTTTTTCTCTAGTCGCGTCAAATAAAGATTTGGAAACGCGTATATCGTCGTTCACCAACTCGCAATCGTCGTCCGTGTCAGACCTCGACCACCTCAGGAATCGAACCGAGGAGACTGAGAGAGAAAAGCGGGATCTCATGGGTGTCGTGAGCAGACTCAAGGAAGACGCAACCCAGCGTGATGGTACATTGAATGTCTTTGAACATCTGAAACTGACTGACCTTTGGGCTATAGAGGAAGTGCAAAACTTACGGGCAGGTCTTCGTCAGGCTCGTCAGGACCATCAAGCCCTCGAGACTCAGACCCGCGAGCTTCGCTCAACAGAGACGTCAACCAAAGTAGATCCTTTTGTCTATCCCTCCAATGACCGCATACTTATTAACCCCTCTTGTCAGTTCAAACTTGAATCACTCTCTCAACAACTTGCCCTTGCCCAGTCTGAATCCGAGCGCGCAAACACCGAGTTGATTGCCAAGTCAGAAGAGTATTCGAGCTACCGACGTACCAAGCATGCCGAATTCATCCAACTGCAATCAGCACACGACTCTCTAACACAAAAGCACGCTCTTGCTGAAAGTTCTCTTAAAGCTATGCAATCTGCGCAGGCTGCATCAACACAGAAGCTGACTCAGGCACTCACCAAAGTACAGGACTTGCAGGGACAGCTTGCAGAACAGGAAGCGGCATTTACAGCGGAGGTCTCCGGCCTGAAGAGGCTGGTAACGATCATGGAGGAGAGGGAGAAGCAAGCAAAGGACATTGTAGAAAGCATCGAGCGCGAGTGGGCAGGAGTGGGTGATCGTGCCGAGAAACGGGAGGCTGCACTAAAGGCAGAGACCGAGAAAGAGCGACGCGCTCGAGAAGAAGTCGAAACGAGGCTGGAGCAGTTGGAGACGGTCATGGAGAGGATGCACCGTGGTGAACTTCCAGTTGCAGGTCGTGACACTTCCGTTCCTGCTACCCCTGGGCGTGCTTCCGGCAGCCACGACTATGTTGCCGACGCAATGCTGGGTTTAAGCCCGACGGTGGCGATGGTTAGCAGAGTACAAAAGGGCGGAAAGACGTTCACAGAGGTTTATGCAGACTACGTTCGCCTTGAAGAGGAGTACGCGAAGAAGTGCGCAGAGTATGATCACATGGACAGGACACTTTCCGATGTTCTCGCTCAGATAGAGGAACGGGTAAGCGATTATATGTGCTGCATGATGTGGATTCTCGCTTACCATGGTATCAGGCTCCCATCCTGGCACAACAGCGCGAGGAATACGAGCGTCTCAGGGAAGAATCTTCGCAACTCGCTAACCAACTTTCGATCGCCCTCGGCGAACGCGACGCCAATGCCGTTTACTTGCAAGAAGTGTCGCAGAAGTTTAAGAAGTCACACCAAGAGACCGAACTTCTCCAACATCAGCTCACAGACCTAGGCCGACAAGTTCAAGCGCTTCTCAAGGAACTCGGACGACGAACTGATCCTTCGATTCCCTCGGACGAAGAACTTGATGAGATGACGCCTTTACCTGCTGATAACATTGACGCTGTCATCACGAACAACCTTGTTCTCTTCCGCTCGATTCCATCTCTTCAAGAACAAAACCAAAAGTTGCTTAAGATCGTTCGTGAGCTCGGCGCAAAGATGGAGGCTGAGGAACGTGAATATCGTGAGGCGCTCGAGAAGGAGCAGAGCGAGGCTGTTCGCGAGGCTCATGAAGCCATCCAAGATCTTGCAGCCCAGCTTGAGCGGCAGAAGAAGAGCAGCGAGGTCACCATCCAGGCGTATATGAAGGAAAGAGATACTCTCAAGGCGATGCTGGTTCGTGCTGAACGCTCATCGTTGCGTGGCGGCGTCAATGGCGATGTCAACGGTGCCGCACCCGCTGCTTCGAGTGATCTGGTTACCGAGTTGGAGGATGTCCAAGCGCAGTTCGAGACGTACAAGGAAGAAATGGGTATGGACGCCGAGAAGCTGCGCGAAGATTTGGTTCAAGCACAAAGGCAACTTGGTCAAACCAACGCAGCGCTTGCAAAGGCCACCGCCAAGATCGAGTTCCTTGATGGCAAGTCGAATTCAATGCATAAATTGCTTATTCGTTTACTTATTTTGCACTAGAGCGTCAACGTATGACTCAGGAGCAACTGAGTATGCAAAGTCGAGATCTGGATAGCTTGACGCTACGCAACCAACAGCTCTATGATCAACAGACACGCCTCGACATTGACCGTGAGCGCGTTATGGATGAGTTGGCTGGCACGAAGAGTGATCTTGAACAACTTCGTAACGAGGCTGCGAACCTTCGAGCGGAGAAGAGGATCTGGGAGGTCAGTCTTGATTCCATAGTTGAGCCTCCAAAGATTGACGACTATTTGCATCAGAGCGTCCAAACCCGACTGATTGAAGAAAACAAGAACCTCGCTGTGGAACGTTCACAACTCTCGGATCTCATGGCCAACGTCCAGAGAATGCACAATGATCTCGAGCGTTCGGGAGAGAACGATCGCAGACGTCTCGAGACTCAAGTGCAGATGATGGAGAACCAAACGTGAATTTTTATGCATCTTTCAGAGATTCCGCTTGCTCATCTCGCGTATAGGCAAGATCTGAAGTCGCAGTTGAGCCAAGAACGCGAAACCGTCAGACATGTCACGCTCCAGAGGGATATCGACATGAAAGATCTCCAGTCACGCTTGGATAAGACGGTCCGTCATCGCGCATGTTGAAAGCTCTAGGCCGTACTCATCCAATACTCTTAGACCGAGCAGCTTTCCCAAGCACGGGAGTCCCTTGTCAGGGCCGAAACTAGCAAGACGCATCTCCAAGAACGGGTGGAAGAACTTGCACGCCAACTTCAAGGCAATGTGGAGAAACTCGCCGTCTACGAAAGAAGGACGACTGGTGCCGGTGCCCCTGCTCCTGCGCCAGATCCAGACCTGCCCCGTGAACAACAGCTCGAGCAAGAAGTTGCCGAACTTAGGTGTGTTTCATGCCAGTATATACATTGATACGTCCTTATCTATATCTTGTTTAGTGCACAACTCAAGGTTGCCCAAGTTGACCTTGCTGCTGCACGCAATCACATGCAGCAGTTCCAGGAGATCAGCCAGGCCAACGAGGCTGCACTTACTGCGCTCAACACCACTCACGATGAATACAAGGCGGACGCCGAAGCCCGGCTTTCCAGACACGAGGTATGCGTGTTATACTACCAGGCATGTCCTAGTCATCCCATAATATCATTTAGCTCGAATACAAGTCACTCGAGGAGAAGCTTCACTCCGTTCAGCAAGACCTTCAACAGTGGACAAACAAGTTCAGCGACCTCCAGAAGACGTTGGATACTGAGCGGTCTGCATGGGCTAATGACAAGAAGACCCTCGAAGATACGATTGTGGACATGAGCACTTCAGAGAGACACTCTGAGAGTGATCGTACCGCTCACGAACGCGAGGTTCGCGCCTTGGAGGAGCGTGCAGTGGTATGCATTTATTCTCAGTGACATTGTTTCTTCGCTTACAGTACTCCACAGGCTGCAGAAGACAGGTATTCACGAGAAGTGGTTACACATGCGGAATCTTTCAAGACCATCGAGAACCTCAAGCAACAACTCAGCAATACACAGGCTACGTCGCGCCAGAACTTGGCAGAGGCTGCCAATGCCCAGGCTAAACTTGAGGCTTCGGAAGGAAGCTGGAAGCAACAAAAGGAGGCTTTGGACAAGGAGGTTGCAGATCTCAATGCACGGTGAGGGAGTTGTTGTGACACGGGTGTTTTCGGCTTATTTATCTCGTGTCGCAGCTGCAAGGACCTGGCTGCGCAGAATACTCTCCTGTACCAGCATCTCGACAGTGTTAGTTCTCAAGCCGCACGTATTCGTCAGGTCGCGGATTCCACCACGGAGGGCACAACCGGAGATGTCGATGTTGGGGGTGACGTGGATACGAAGATGTCTGATTTGCGTTCTGTGGTGGCGTACCTCAGAAAGGAGAAAGAAATCGTCGATCTCCAGCTCGAGCTTAGCAAGCAAGAAAACATTCGCCTCAAGACCCAGCTTGATCATTTGAGTCAGAGCTTGCAGGAAGTTCGCAAGACACTTTCAGAGGTGAGTGACGTCGAGCTGTCCCGCCTCTCTGACTGAGACTCATTTCGTAGGAACGTGATCGAGCTGTCCAAGCAGCCACATCAGACGCACAGCACGCCGAGATGTTGGAGCGGATCAACCAACTCAACATCCTCCGTGAGAGCAACGTGACCCTGCGTGCCGACTGCGAAACTTACTCCAGACGTTCACGCGAGTTGGACACCAAGCTCAAAGCGCTTTCTGTCGAGCTCCAACCTGCTAAAGAACAAGCTCGTGTTGCACGCGCCGAACTCCAGGCCCGGGATGCCCAAATCACACTTCTCGAGAGCGAGAGCAAGCGCTGGCAAGAACGCAATGCGCAGTTGTTGAGCAAGGTCGGTGGTTCCTTCCAGCTTGGCGTTTCATTTATCAACCCCGTCCATAGTACGATCGTATCGACCCCGCCGATCTCCAAACCTTGAAAGAAGAGGTCGAAAACTTGAAGACCCAAAAAGCCGACTTGGAGAAACGTCTCGCTGAGCACGACGCGCAGGACTCGGAGAGCGCTTCCAAGGTAAGAAGAATTAGAGCACTGCCCTATCTTGGACCCTCTGGAACTTTTTTTTCGCTTTCCAGATGGCAACCTACGACGAAAACATGCGTAAGCTCAGGAGCATGACCAACAACCTCAAACAACAGCTCGGAGCCTCTAACAGCGAAAAGTCGACCTTGAATCGGACGCTCGCTGGTTTGCAAGCAGAGCTCAAGAGTGTGGTCGCGGAGAGGGATTCGCTTCGTACCAATGCTGGGACTGGCGTGGAGGCATCCAAGGAACTCACAGGTCAACTGGAGTCGCTGCGTCAAGAAAAGGCTGCTGTGGAGAAGGCGCTGGCTGATGAGAAGGCTTCCAAGACTGCTGCTGCCCAAGCTGCTCCTTCACCTGATCAGACATATCTCGTTGTGGGTTCCTATATCCATATTTCAATTCGCGTCTTCTAACGCGTCAACAGGAGAGTTTGCGGTCCGAGAGGGACAAACTGCTTGCTGAGAAGGAGAGCTGGAGCAAATCCTCTGCTGGGGACTCGTCTGATGCTGTCAAAGCACAGTTGGAAACAGAGAAGGTGGAGCTCACGAAAGGTCGTGACGAGGCCCTTGAGCGCTTGAAAGTACGCAAACACACTGTTACTGCCGTCTTGAATTGCTCACTTGTTATTCATCCAGGCTGCTGAGGACAGAGCGAACAAGGCGATCGACGACGCTAGAAACCTGAAGCAGTCGAACGTAAGACGCTTCGACCCCCTCGATTCTTTGGCAAATGAGTTCTAACGACTCCTGTAGGAGAAGTACCAAGCCAGAGTCTCCGAGATGCAAAGGACGAGAGAATCGGCAATTGCTTCGGCTGTTGGGAAAGCCAAGAGCGAGATCAACACCGCTTCAGCTGCCAGTCCGAATACGGAGGAAGTGATGAAGAAGTATGCTCAAGAAATCGAAGTTCTCCGTGCGGAGCATGAGGCGGCACTCAGATCTGCTGTCGAGGCCGCCGTTGCTGCTGCCAAGCCAGAAACCGATGACGCAACGAAAGCTGCTATCCAGGCTGCCATCGCCGCCCATGACAGGGAAATGCAAGCCAAACACGCCGAGGAAATCTCCGCTGCAGTCGAACGGGGGAGAATGGAACAAGGTGCCAAGAGTAAACTCAAGGACGCTCAGCTCGTTCGTTCGCAGAACAAGCTCAAGGAATTGGAAGCGCAGGTCTTGGAATGGCGCAATGCCGGACTTATACCTGATGCGACTGCTGCTGCTGCTGCGCCGGTCCCCGTACCTGCTAGTTCTGCGGTTCCCGCTGTGACTCCTACCCCGCCTGTTGCTTCTACGTCGAAAATCCCCTCCGCTCCTGCAGCCCCAGCGGCGCCTGCGCCAGCTCCTGCAGCTTCAACATCGGCTCCGGCTGCTACGCCCTCCGCGCCACCTCCATCCGCACATGTAGGTCCAGTACGCAGAGTGCTCGGCGGCGCTGTTCCCCTGGGCGCGACCGACGGTGCAGGACGAGGACGGGGCGCACCCCGCGGGCGCGGACGTGGAATCAGCATACGCGGCGCTGCACCCAGTCGCGGCGGCCACTCTCCCACCACACCCGTCGCCGCGTCGTCGACGACGACCGTCGGCGTCCAGATCATGGGTGCCGCGAACAAGCGTGGACGGGAAGAGGAAACGAGTCAGCCGGACGATTCGTTGGCGAAACGGTTGAAACCTGCCGGCGAGGGTACTTCTGCAAGCGGCGCTGCGCCGACCGCTCCGGGGGGCGGTAAGCCGCCAGTAGCGATTAGACGACCGCCACCGTCGTAGCGCGTTATACATACGTTAGCATCCATTCCCGCGTTCTTTCTTCTTTACCGCCATTGCTTGCATCTTGTATCATTATCCATGTGTCTCTTTATCGTAGATTCATCGTCTCACAAAATTTCACGCTTCTCATCTTATGCTTTAAAAGGACTTTTGGACTTGAATAGCTTGAATAGTCGATCAATGGTCGTACGACGGGACATAAGCTAGTCTCGAGCCATTCTGGGAAGCGCTTACTAGTGTCGGGATCTTCCGCGCTGCAGAACGTCTGGTGACTTTTACCTGAGGACTCTTGGATCGAGTCACTCATGTCACACTTTAAATCCAAATTTGGGTAGCACCTTGCCTGTTTTGGCTGATGCTGTGACACTATCATCCCGTTTGGATTAAATCCTAAAAAGTAAACTCGCATAGGATCTGCTAAGTGTCCTCACTACTGCCAATCCTCTCGACGAGCTGCTGGATGGTTCTATCATATGATATCTAATACCTGATGGACCATGTTCCATCCTTTAATACCTCCTACACCATATCATGAAAAGTCATATGCATACCTTTCGTCCCGACAAACCAAAACACCAAGATACTGCTCCAAGACCACTCGACATGCTCTCTCTGCAATTTGCGAGGCACGAATGGGTCGTAAACCATATCCATGGCAATTAGACTGTGCAGAGTCCTTAATTCTCGGCATAGACTGCATTGTTCTTGCAGGGACAGGCTTTGGAAAGACCCTCCCATTCACGATCCCCTCGCTCCTACATCCCGACAAGATCACTATAGTAATATCACCATTAAATGCTCTCGAGGAGGACCAGGTACATACCTTGGGCTTGTTTACAACTGCCGCTCACCGATGCTATAGGCAGTATCTTATCTTTGGATTGATGACACACTCCTGATCTCCCCAGCTCAGGAAATCCAGGAAAAGAGGAAGATTCAGTCCTACACTATCCATGCAGGATAGGATGGTGAGGACTTTGGCCGCTACATTGCCTGTGAGTGCTCCCTTCAGTCGCCAAGTTTGTTTGATTTGGATAGGGTGCGATGGCATTTGATTTTGAGCCTCATCAGTGTCAGTTTCGCTATCAGAGTTGAATATTGTGTGGGAGGGTACGTGAGGCGCAGCAAATGGGTCGACCTCATCATCAAAGTCGAACAGATTGTCGTCGTCGTCGAGATCGTAGTCAGACATGTTCAATGGTTTTTGATCAGACAATCAGTATTACATATCACCACAGAAATATAAAAATAAAAATTTAATAATGATCAATTACAGCAAGTTTGAAGGCTTAGTAATGCGAGCGTGACACGATCCAAGAGCTGCCGAGTAAAAGTCCCCAGACCTTATAGGAAACATTTGCTTCCCGAGTTCACCCGAATTTTCTATAACGGCTCGAGACTAGACATAAGCAATTAATAAGATTTAAAAGAGAAAGAGTTAAAAAGGCATAGGCGTAAATGCAAAAAAAACTTTCCGCAAAACTGGGCGGAAAGCGAAGAAGACGTAGGACAGCGTTGCGAGGACGTTACAAGAGAGAGCGTAACTTGGAGTAACAACGTAACGGAAGCTCGTTGCGAGTGGCTATCAACTGGGGTGCACAGGGTGCAAAAGTAGGAGGGTAAAAAGAAAAAAATTGGTTGATGTTCGATGCTGTGATTGACGATAGCAATAGATAATAGCAGATGAAACGCAATGGACGTGTGGAATGATGAATGGGCGGGTATGAATGGGATTGTGTGAGGAAAAAGGACAGACAATATGATGACAGGCTGAAAGTGAGAGGAAAATGTGTGAACTAGGACTTGACGGAAGCATAAGAAACATAATTTGGATGGTCATTAGAACGAAGACGAGACAATACCTGGAGAATTAGGTGGGACGGAAAGGAGGAAGGCGTGAAGGGGTGATGTGGAAGGGAAAGGAATACGACAAGACAATGAAATGGCACGATCAAACGACAATGGTCCGCGACAACCTTCTCGAGGCTGTCTTTCCAGGGACCATAGCCTTGATCGCGCGGCGGACAAAAGTAGGTTTGCTTTCGTCCTTGCATGTACGGGAAGAACTTGTGTTCGTGCCTTGACCAGCAGTGATAAACCCAAATTCATCGACGGACGTCGATCGTCTCCAGGCGTCTTCGCTGGAGACGGGTGGAGGCATCGCACGCTTACCCGCCCCGAATACGCCGAATCCACGGGCGTGGCCAGCCTTGGCATGCTCTGCAGTGCTCAGGATGTTATGCACAGGTTTGAGGTTGTCTGATTGGTAACCTTTCCCGAGACGTTTAACACCGGATGTGGCCATCAGGAATCGGTCATAGACACCTTCCAGGCGTCGTCTGTCGGGAGAGTCAATGACAACTTGCTCGCCTGACTCGCGGGGAGGGTAAGGTTCGACGTGGTACGGAGACGAATTCAGGTCATCGAATTGAATAGAACGACCACGGGTTGTTCCAGGTGTAGTCGCAGAATCCTCTGTGAGCCTTGGCGAAAGAGGGGGTGCAACGAACAGGCTTCTGTCAAGAACAGCCGACAACTTTGGCGAGGGAGAGGACAGAGGAGCTATAAACGTGCGGTGAATCCATCAATACACAATGCTTGGTTGACTGGCACAATACTGCTTACCCCTGTTGAGCTCCAACTCCAATTTCGCTATATCTTGAATATGTCTATCCAAGTTACTTTGAGACTTGGATTTCTCCCGACGTTTCGATGGACTGCCGTCAAAGATGCCACTCGTTGTTGAACCAGTCCTTGTTTGCGCAGGCGATCTGGTCGAGATCGTCGCACGGCGTTGGCGCGGAGTTCGCATGAGCACACTGATCGAAGGGAGTACAGGCACAGACGACTCTGGAGCATGGATGTATGAGAAAGACATGCTTGGATCTTCCCCACGAGATGGTGCTGGTGAAAGTGGTGCATCCGGGTTCGTAGACTCGGCGAAGATTTCGTTAGCTGCAAGAAGACGTCTTGGGAGACGAGAAGAGCGACTCGTATTGAGCGTGTTATTATTGTTGTTTTGGCTTGCGGGCGTCGGAGTGTTCAGTATACCATGGTACTGTGAGGAGGAGCGGGAGATGGATGCGAGCGGAAGCGGAGCAGGAGGTGTGACACTCGTAGAAGCAAAGTTCTGGCGTGTTTCTTCGACCACCTCTGTTTCGCAACGGATCAACAAACCCCTTCTCTAACCAAACACGCCAGGACTTACTCTCGACACTTTGGATCCACAAGTTCATACGATCAAGTGCGACCTCATGTTCGGGCCGGATGTTCTCCCAACTGAATCTTCCTTCTTCACCAGACCGTCTCTGTTCAAAATCAATAGGCTCAGGGGAGGCACACCACACCGGTGTGGTGCGACCTGTGAGTTGGGCCAGCGTAGAAGACCTGTAGAAGCGCACGCCCTTGTCTGCGGGCCACGATGCATGATCAGGTAAAGGCAGATAGGAAACAAAAATGCCTACCAATGGAAGCCTTGACGCTATGTTTCAACGAGCTGAATCCCAACTCGCCGTTCCTGTGCACTTCTATGGGCAACCCGATATCAGTCACAGAGTCGTTCTTTACTTGACTCTCTTCAGACGGCCGCTTCCCCACATTTTGACTGAGCCCAAGTGCGGTGATGGACCCGTTTCGTGGTGACAGTATCTGAGCTGACGCGCGCACACCGATCTTGGCGACCTCAATCTGGCTCCTTTCCAAATTTGACGATGAGGAAGATATCGTTGTTACCGTTTGCGTGGTAGTCGGTCTTTCACCCTCGACGTTGACATTCACTTCTTTCTTTTTCTCGACTTCAACAGGAATCCTGCGCTTAGCTTGAGCAAAGGCGGCTGCGGCAACAACCTCTGCCTCTACCCCGGAGTCGTCATCGTCAGAAGAATCCGAACCAGTGGTTGTCCGAGTGAGGATCGTGGAGCCATGATCACCGTGACCGTCAGCGCTCGCATCAGCCAACCTATTCATCTCCCTCAATCGTTCACGTTCTCTTTCCCAATCCATCATCCGGTCTCTGACACTGCCCCTCGTAACCGTCGTCGCGCCAGACAAATTAGCCGCCAGCGGGATCGACGTGGCAGAATTGTCTTGCTCCTTCACGGGGGTCTTGGGACTGAGAGGAGTGACTCCAGAAAGTCCGTTAAATACGCGCGCGTCCTTGCGAGAGGCATGAACCTGAGAAGGTAGGCCTTCATTCTCCTTGTTCTCCTTCTGCGCGGTTGTGCGACCCCTCGTATTCTCCTTGACTCTGTCCTTTACCTCCCCACCATGTCTCACCGGACGCCCGACACCGTGCGCGCCTAGATCAACGTTCCGAGCGAACCCTGTAAGATCTGCGAGCACACCGGCGCGCCCACGGGCCCGAGGTGGCTTTCCTGACAATTGTCGCGAGACCGAGGTCTGCCGAGAAGTCTGGGGTGTATGGCAAGGAGTCTGGCAGGAAACGGTGTGCGTAGGTGTTTCGGGAATACCTCGCGGAGTGAGTGGGTGATGGGGTGCACGTGTGCCTGTGTGATCCGCTTTGGGAGTCTGAAGATGCGCGAGAGGAGAAACTGAGTGCTTCTTCTCCGTGGTGCCCACTTGTCCCAAAGGAACGGGTGACTCCTTCATAACACCAGATACCGAAGTGACGCGCGGAGAAGGTTGCCGAGGTCCAAGAGGACGTCTCATCGAGGAATTCGAGTTGAGCGAGATCAGCGTTTGCGTCTGACGTGCGTTCGCGTTCTCCCGACCATTACGAACACTAGCATCCTTCTCCTCGTCGGATTCCGTTTCCGCACCGATTTGGCGCTGAGGCTTGACGATGGGTGAAGCTTGGACGGTAGACAGTTTTCTCGGGCGTGCCGCAGTAGAGATATCAGGAGGTGTGCGTAATTTAGGTTGGGACTGTGATCGGGAGTGGGTCCTGGTTCGTACCGCGAGCGAGATGGAGGTAGGAGATACCTGTCCTATGATAACACGGCGGTTCGACGCCATTAGTGCTTCTGAAGGTGATTCGGGCGTCCGGGATTGCGACGCTGGCGATGTTCCTGAAGCAACCCTCGGTGTAGATTCCGCCCGCGAGGCTGGCCGTGAACTAGCCCCCATTCTTGATGCGGACCGTGACGCGGACTCCATTCTTGATGCTGATCGCGACGCAGAGGATCGTGACGTAGACCTTGATGCTGACCATGGAAGAGATATGTCAAGAAGACGCGACGGTGATGGTTCTTTCTCTTTCTCTTTGTCCTTGAAGGAGTCCCTGAATAATGGAGGTGTCCCAGCGTGCGCGCTGGACGGGACCGCTGCCGATGCCGTTTTCCCTGCGAAATGCGTTTAGAGAAGAGAGATGAGTGGTATTATGGTTAACCTTACTGTGGCCGTGGACAACAGTTACTGGGGTCGCGTCCCAATAAGCATCTCCCATCAACTCCGCAGCCGTACACCGCAGGTCAGCATTGGGGACAACCATGCGTTTCAGAAAACGTTCGACGGGCTGGGACATGGAATATTTGCCAACCCATTTTCCCCGCATCTACGTCAGGCCGTTACACAGGTACGGTCTCAAAGTCGAATGAGGATACTTACAGTCCGATTCCAGTATTTTTCCAAGTCTTCCTTCCTTTCGAAGACCTCACCTTCCTCGTATTCGAAAGGAGTGCGTCCAACGAGAATTTCGAAGAAAGTTACTCCGAGAGACCAGATGTCGGATTTTCTGGTGTCGTGAGGGAGTCCACGAGCACGCTCAGGGGAGAGATACTGGAAGGTCCATTTATATAAACTACACAAGGTGGATGGATGATGACATACCTCGGGTGTACCATACGTCAAGTTGCTGTGAAAGGCTTTGGGAGAAGTAAGATCATACTTTTCAGCAAATCCGAAATCGACAAGAACAGGGATATTGTCGCGAGAGAGGAGAACATTCGCCGGTCTGAGGGGAAGGGTGTTGAGCATTACATCGACTCAAACTTGGATTACAAGCAAGATGGAGTGCACGTACTTGATATCATTGTGCACAACACCCCTGGAGTGTAGGAAATGAACGCCAGAAAGGAGTGATTTGAACCACCCCTTTGCGCGGGACTCTGACACCTCTACAGGAACAAGGATGGGGAGGTATGCCCTAGCAATGCAGATGTGTTGAGCGAACGAAGTCAAGGACAAGGACAAAGACCGACATTGTGATGAGCGCGTAGGACGGAGTAATGATGAACGAATGAAAGGGGACGATGGACGGATGTGGGTCGTTCTTAAATGATCTAACGATCTTCATTTCATTCCATCTAACATGTCCGCGGAGGTCAGCCGAGTGGAACGGAGATGAGGGAGAGACGTACAATGAGCGTACTCTGGCAGCGGTGGTGGAGGTTTTGGAGCGATGAACGAGCTTCACGGCGACCTCCATATCCTTGACCTTGCCAGAGGAAGACTTTGGGCGGCAGAGCCATACACTGCCCCAGTTTCCAAAACCGATCTGGAGCGAAGAAGATGAGCAGATTCAGAAGGGAAAGAAGGATGAAAGAGCATACTTCTTTGACAAACTGAAGACGTTCTGCAAGGAGATGGTCAGAGAGCGAGAAGACGTCTGATACCTCTGGGGGTGAATCCATGATGGTGGTCGATGTCTGGGACGTGTAGGAGGATATTAGAATGGCTGGAAGAGACAGATACAAGTACAGAGCGAAGATATAACAGAGAACTGAAAGACAAGACCGCACCAAGACACGATTCGGCTTGCTCTGAGCCTCCTCGCTGCGACTAATCTCATTCTCAGCCCCTCCTCCTTCATTATTCGAACAGGGAACAAACATTGATAAACAACGCGTAAAGTCCGTGGGAAAAACGCGTACCGTGTCATGACCACGAGGACACCACACCAATCACACGTGGCGACACTGCCCACCGTTGTAGACCCTAATTCTTCACAGTGCATCGTGTGTTGTTACTAGCAAGTCGTATGCTATAGCATGGCAAGGTAGGATGTTCAGAGTTTACGGCAGGAGGTCAAGTGTCCCCCGAACAAAACGTGACATCTCTCAAAGCTCCTCATGTGAAGTTATCCACGATATCTTGCTGGAATCCGTATTCGATCGGACGTGTAAACGTCGCTACTTCCCCCCGAAGCTGTTTCGATTGAGAACCGAATGACAGTGTCGTATTTTTCATTGGGAGGAGCTTCTCAGATCAGTGTTGAGCAGATATGCCAAACCAATTTAAACAAGTTGGGGCCGAATCGATCTCAGAATAAACACCTATTCACGATTCTGCATCGATGGAGGACTTGCTTGAATATTCACCTACAACGGACATCAACACCTCCGGCTACTCCATCTGCCGGGAGTAGCATGAAAACAGCCGACTACGGCCCGTGGCACCGAACTGGTTTTCTCCTCCACCCAACACAGGCCGTACGTATGGCGCCCCTTGCGCATGCACTTCAGGTCTCGTTTCAATCGAAAAGTAGTGACGGTACCTTCTATTACCGTTGCGAGCTTGATCCCAGCTGGGCCGTTGTAGCGTGAGTGAGCTCACGTTGACCATTGATTCACATAAACTTACTTCAGAGTGGCCACGGTATTCAGTATCCCGCAAGGAGGTAAGCATTTTGGATCTTATAACTTCGTTGACCGAGTATTGTTGGAATGTCTCAGGCTACTCCTTGGGCGTCATCGTTGAGGCCTGTATTCAACACCAGTTCGGTTCCTCTCATCCAGATCCTATCTACGTCAGCGCACACTTCCTTCGCGCCGCCAACGCCGGGATCGGCCAAGTGCAGGTTAAGCTTCTCAAAGCTGGCAAGACTTTCACCAATATTCTTGCAGAACTCGTCCAACAGGTCCGTGGTATATTCGTGTGGCTATGCATTGCCTCTCCTTCGTCAGCCTCAATTGATGTATCTCGGACCTCAAGGGGACCACAAGAATAACTGTTCATATCCTCTTCGGTGATCTGTCCCCGTCGCAGCTTGGCCATGGTCAAAGGGTTTTGGCGCCGCCATCTTCTTATGCACGCCGTGTGCCGCTGTATTCGCACCCGAGCACAGTGTCTTACGATGCGGTCAAACCGCCGTGGGCGAGAAAGATGGTGACTCAGATGTCTGTCGACGCCGTCTTGTTGAGCCATAATGATCCAAGCAGCGCAGCGAGAACGACGCCCGAATCGGTTGGAGGAGGCGGCGTTGAGTGGGGTGCCTGGTGCGAGCTCACTCACAAGGACGATAAGCTCATAACGTCATCTATACCATTCTTTTGTGACTCGTTCGTCAACTTGCCAATGTTGCTCCCGGAAAGTGAGCCAGGCAGCGTGGGGAAAAAGAGAAGGTTAGCATCCTCCCACGTAGAGACGACATATTGATTGAAATACCCCTTATAGTTGGTTCCCTACCATCGCCATGACAATAGAGTTTAAGGCAAGGGTACCATCATCCGACAACCATTCAGCTCGCACAGTTGGTTTGTACAGCGAATCACGATTTCAGACTGATCCAGAAGGACGCCACAATGCGAAGGTGGAGGTTTGGACAGCACCTTCTGAAATTGGTCAGGGAGACGTCGCCAAAGGATGGAGGGATCATCAGTATTGCATTGCTGTAGCTGACCAGATGGCGTTGATGCTCCCCGTAGAGGTGAACATACGGCAGGGAACCAAGGATCCTGCTAAACTTTGAATTGGTGGTATTTGGTGTACCCGTGCAGGCTCGCGCTTTGCCGATCCATAGTTAACGTTCATCCTTATCACCGGTGAGTTACCTGATCGAGCACGTTCTCCCATTTCCACAGTTCATTAAGCAACTCAGTCTGGTCAGATCCCCCATCCAACCATGTACGACTGGGTATTTATGTTCTTGTTGATAGAGACAAGGACGCGAATATGCCACCACCGGCTGCGGCTATCGCCGGAGTCCTGTGCTGTGAGAGCTTACACACGATCCTACTAGCTGTGACTCTGGGAGATCCCAATAAGGATACCTGGGACAAGCCTCTACACATGTCTGAACAACTAATTTGGAACTAGATGCATCGTGAATCCTCATTCAGCAGATAATACCCATGGGTTGGGTTCGTCCCCACTTGATCGAATTGTCTTATCATCGCATCGCCGCACCTCGTTTCCGAACATACGCGGCAGAATCCGCAATAATGCTTGCTACCGAGTTGCGGTCGTATCATTTTTGCCACAACGTCTGGTCACCCCCTTTATGGGCGCCTGCCCTCCAAGCAGGTCGTTTGTGCACAGCCCAAGCCTTGGTTGATCTCTCTCTCGCCGCCGAATTGAACCCGTCACCTGGTGGTGACTTCCCACTGATGCCCGGCGAAGTCCACAACCGGGCCGCAATGGAAGCTGCCAAGTCTTCCCTTCCCAGGTAGCTTCTTTCGGTTCCTGCTTGACATAGATCATCAATGCTAGAACCCTGTTCGAGGTTCTTTCCAGGCTGTCCTGTTGGCAGCCCGGGTTCACGCCTCCCCTCTGGTGCGATATACCACGGTTGATGGCGATGTCAATCCCCACTCAGATGCAGTGCCTTTGGCCTTATAAAAGGTTCTTTCCTTCGGGCAAGAAATCCTCATCCTCTTTACTCTCTTTGTTCCATTACTTGGGTCGCTACGTCAACACAAAGTTATGTCCAGATTCGTTATAAACTCTGTTCCCTTTGCGACCCGTCTCCGAGCAACGCTCGGTGCGAAGGAAATTCTTGACCGTGACCGCAAGCGTGCAGCCAAGCTCCTTGCTGGTTTGTCGCCGCATGGGCCTATCAAGGCTTTCAGGCAGAGGGCTCCCGCTAGCACTACTAGTGATAGCATCGATGTGACAGATTCAGGTGAGTTTTCAAGACTCGACACCAACTCTCAAGTGTATCGAGCATTGGTTATAGGTGTGACATATACGATGCCTGTTAATGTTGGGAATCCCCCAACTCAATACAACCTTCTCATTGATACCGGTAGGTTTTTGTATAAGGCCTCGGTCGGGTGATCTCAATATTGCCTATAGGGAGTTCAAACACTTGGGTTGGTGCAAGCACGCCATACAACCCGACGAACACCAGCCAAGACACCGGCAACACCGTCGTAAGTTCGTTCATGAAGTTGCATTGGCATTGAATTGATACCATCGGCCGCAGAGCGTCAACTATGGCTCCGGGACAATGTCTGGAGAAGAATGTTGGGATTTTCTTTTCTTTGCATAGGCCAGACAGAAACTGACGGTAGTGCATACACCGATACGGTGGCCTTGAACAAAAATCTCGTAATTCAGAACCAATCGATCGGCGTTGCCTCATCTGCCCAAGGTTTCAGCGGCGTGGATGGCATTCTTGGGTGAATACTCCGGTCAGAGAAACTAGGCATTGGCGCGTTGACAAATGAATCACAGGATCGGCCCAGTTGATCTCACTCAAGGCACTGTTTCGAACACCACAGAGGTGCCAACAGTCACGGACAACCTCTATGCGCAAGGGTTGATCTCAACAGATTCGTTGGGTATCTTCTATGAACCCTCGTCGACTACCGATGCCACGAACGGCGAATTAACCTTTGGAGGAACTGATAGCAGCAAGTGAGTTATCTCACAGTCTCTCCTCTGCGACTAAAATTCATTACGAACGTTAGATACACCGGTAAAATTAACTTTGTGCCAATCACATCCACCTCTCCCGCGTCGCACGTGAGTGAAATCTGTTGGGGTGCAACGACCATCCTTCTCACCGTGCACACGTTGTCATAGTACTGGGGAATCGATCAATCGGTGACTTACGGAAGTAGCACCCCCCTCCTGCAGACTACTGCCGGTATCGTCGACACGGGTACCACGCTTTTGCTTCTTGCCACGGACGCCTTCCAGGCCTACCAGCAAGCGACAGGAGCGACTTTGGACCAGTGAGCGACCCTTACACTACCACAGCACGGCAATCAGTTAAATATACGGGGACAGGACCACTGGCTTGCTCACGATCACGCAGCAACAGTACCAGCGACTGCAGAGCATATACTTCAATATCAGCGGCGTAAGTTTTCTACTACTCCCCCCCGGAACAGTTGACTGAGATCGTTACGATAGGTTACATACGAGCTGACGCGCAATGCCCAAATTTGGCCCCGTGCGCTGAACTCTGTGCTCGGTGGCCAAGAGGGCCAGATATATCTGATCACTTCTGACCTCGGAAGTCAGAGCGGATCTGGTCTCGACTTTATCAGTATGTCATTTGCACGCTGTGGTACTGGGTGTTTGCTGACGTGAGACATGCAACAGACGGGTTCGGGTGGTTGCAGCGCTTCTACTCGGTCTATGACACTGCTAATGCCCAAGTTGGACTTGCCACGACCCCGTATACCAACGCCAACACCAACTAGGCACGTCGAGAATGACGGAGGCGCAGCTGGTTAGACTGTACTTGTAGTGTAAGACTTACGAGGATACTCGTGGACTCTTAGTATGACTTTCCGTGTATCAGATGTGTACCTGCTTTGTGGATGGAGTCGCGTTTGGTCCTCATTTGTGTCGGATGCGCCTGTGTGAGCCTGTGTGCGCTTTCGCGACAGTACACGACGAGGGAGTGGCCTATTAGTCTGGTGACCAGACCGTTCTATGAGGCAAGTCAGGACCGATCGCGGCAGCAATACACCACGTGCTAGGCAG
>JBBPQU010000126.1:0-37050 GCA_038092655.1 Boletus sensibilis | reverse complement strand
GCTACAAGCAGACAAAGCCGTTAAAGAAGATCATGAACACGACGGCAAAGACCACTTCTTTCCAATGCGACGAATTCAACGCGAAGGTGACCATCGAGCAGTATTTCAAGCGAAGTATGTGTCACAAACTCGTAATCGAGCGACCAGCCAGCTGACTTGCACCCATTGCGCAGAGTACAAGATCACTTTGAAATATCCCAATTTACCCGTTGTCAATATTTCTGGTCCAAATGCCAAGCGGCCCATCCTGGTACCAGCAGAGCTATGCGAGATTTTGCCTGGCCAGCCATTCCGTGGTAAACTTGACGATCAGCAGACAACGCAGATGCTCCGCCACGCGTGCAAGCGTCCCGCAGAAAATGCACAGGTTATCCTCAATCAGGGTTTCCCACAGCTGGGACTGACACCGAACAACCAGAAGCTAGCGAACTTTGGCACCTCGGTCAGTCTCGACATGGCTTGTGTCCCATTTCGGGAGCTCCCTCCTCCAGGCGTCAGCTATAAGGGCGGCAAGCCGTCAAACGTGAGCAATAGGAGCTGGAATATCCTGGACGTCAAATTCCATGTTGGTGGTGCTGTGAAGTCATGGTGGATTTTAATGATCTCGGATCTGCGCCGCGTCTTCGATGGACCCGGCGACCCTCAGCTAGCTTCCCTGTGGAAGGGATTCGCTGGAAAATGCCAAAGGAGCGGGATGACAGGCATCACCCCCGACAGCACACCGCCCCTTTTGAATGTTGATCTGGTAGACCCTGCAAGTGACCCTGGCAGACAACAATCCCTCGCTCGAATTCGCTCGACCATCCAGGACAACCAAGCTCGACGTGGAAGTCCATCGTTCATACTCGTCATCTTATCCAGGCGCGACAGTTATATCTATCCCGGCATCAAACGTATATGTGATGTCGAGTTGGGGATACACACTATCCACATGTTAGCTTACAAATTTCTTACGGAACCCAGGATGCAGGATCAGTACTTCTCGAACGTCGCTATGAAAGTCAATACGAAGCTCGGGGGCATAAATCACAAGATTGATGATTGGAGCTTGCAGTGGTTGACGAAGGCAAAGACGATGCTGGTTGGCATGGACGTCACCCATCCTGGACCTGGGAGTATTGAAGGAACGTCATCCATTGCAGCTGTGGTGGCAAGTGTAGACGACAATTTTGCCCAATTCCCAGCCAGCCTGAGGTGCCAGCCGACGGGGATGGAGGTGCGCACTCTACCATTCACGGTCATGGTGTACTATAGCACGACGTTCGCTATGAACAGATGATCACGGATCTCTCTGCGATGATGATCGAACGCTTGAAGAGATATCAAGAGGTCAGCCAGTCCCTCCCTGATCGATTATACATGTTTCGAAGTGGTATATCCGAGGTGCGTGATTTTGAACCCCACTTTAGCCTGCTTTATTGAATTGCGTCGTAGGGACAACTCGACACCGTCCTCCGTGAAGAGCTTCCCAAGATATTCGACGCTTTCGGGAAAGTAAGCCCTGTGGGTGACCCTCAAGGAAAACCTTACCGACCTCAATTGACGATCGTCACTTGCGGCAAGGCCCGCCACGCCAAAATGTGGCCCCCCAACGATCTCGCGGACAGGAATGGCAACCCTTGCCCTGGGACCGTAGTTGACCAGGGTATCACCGCAGTGTACGCGTAATCCATTTATCCCCCCCTCTATGAGGAATTTAGCGTGCTTTTCAGCTTCGACTTTGACTTTTATCTCCAAGCCCACGCGGGTCTACAAGGCCAGGCGAAGCCCACGCATTACACTGTCGTATATGATGAAAGCAGGCTCGGTGCGGACGAAGTTCAGCAAGGCATCCACACGACGAGCTACCTCTATGCGCGCGCCACCAGAGCAATCAGTCTCATACCCCCGGTATGCTACGCTGATCTCGTTTGCAAGCGCGGCCGGTGCTACCTGAACGATTTCTTGGTCTCTGAAGCCGTGACAACCACGACGTTAAGGGAGATGTGGACGGCGGACAAGGAAGAAAGGCAGAGGATGGTAGCTGATACTGCCAATGAGGCGTGGGGTAACGGTATTCATCCGAATCTGGCTGGGTCCATGTTCTACATCTGAGTTCTGGCTGACCGAGGGATCAGACATATGCTCTGTTACGCCATGTCACATTTGAGGGATTCGCTGTATTATTTATATTCGACATGCCTCTTGTGCGAAAACCAGTGAGTGACTCACACTGACTCATCGTCTGTAACTCAACCAATGGGAAGCAGTTCTATCACTCCATTGTGTCTTAATATATGCACGAGCATAGCCATGGCGTGTGTGCATGATCACAGTGGAGACAAGGGAATCACCAGAAACGTGTTCATAAACGAGTCAGTCACCATCACACACCAACCATTACTCCATATGAGGGATATCACAACCAGCAGCTCGTGCAAGCCGTATGATGTTCTCAGCCTGCATCACATTTACCATCAACCTCGACCACCTTCTCCAAACAAGGGAATACATACCTGTTTTAACATTGGTGCATCAATCATCTCTTTACCCCCACCTTCCATTTCAAGCCCAAATGCGCCCTTCTGATTCGAATGCGTGATATTCATTCGATGGAGGATCTTGACAGCACGGAGGATTTCTGCATTTCCAATCGACATGCATCCCATATCATTACGAATACTCGGAATTCGAGATAGAACATGTGCCGCACCGTGGAAAGTCGGTACAAATGAGGAGTTAACAGTCACCACCTGGTTTGGATGAATTACTTGCTGCGAGTCGAAATGAATGGGCCGAATCAATGGGGATGATGAATTTGATCATACCTTCCCAGTGAAGCCGAGTCGCCTGCCATCTTCGCATTCCTCACGTAGGTATTCTGGGTCCTTGTAATTCACGCAAACCTGAAATGCCGCTCAGACACCGAGATGGAGGGAAAGGCGTGGGCGTACCATGTCTATGGCTTCGAGTTCGAAAGCCTTGGCCATGATCACGATCTGTGAACGCACATAGAGTAATTCTTGCTTGGACGTCGTCCGCACCACGGACGTATCCGCACAATCTGTAACGAGAGTCACACATTGAATCCCGAGGGGGAAAAAGACAGGGAGACTTACAATCCTCTGCGGCAAACTAGCAATTGTGCATTAGAACACCGTGGATCAGAATGGCGGGCTGGCTCGGTGCTTACCAGAAGTGCCGTCAATTCTCCGCCTTTCGCAGGCCCGAATTCTGACTTCCAAGTAGCAATATCCCCTAAGCCTATAACAGATCGTGCGCTCTCTATGCTGGCTACGATGCGCAATGGGGTGGAGGATGTATTTGAATTACATATGGTACGAGAGACGTAGTGCAAATCTCGGACGGAGTGGATCTTGGGGAGTACGAGGGTGCCCACGGACGGGTATCTGAGCTTTTCCGAGGAGCTTGCATTGGTGTCAAGTTACAGAAACAAGAAATGGAACATACAATCTCAGCTATATCGTCCTCGAAAAAGGGCGTACTTATATCGTTGAGTCGCACGGCGACACGTTCGGAAGCAGGCAGGTTCTCCTTGGGTGTTCGCTGTCACTCTCCTACATCAGCACCACGACGCCACGGCAAGTCGTAGACCACGGACGTGCAGGAATTGGCTTAGCCGCTGCCTTGCCACTTTCTTATCGTGTGGGGTAGGAGTAACACTGTCTTCAAGGTCATAAATGACAACATCTGGGGGAGCTCCGAGGTTGAGTGACTTCTCGAGCATGCGATCTGACGAGGCAGGGACTACAAGGACGGATCAATCGATAGAACGTAGTGGGTCCAGTCTTGAGGAACAGACCGTAGAGATACGAGCGACGTAAAGTGGGCTCGCTGGACGTGGAGGTGCTTAACGACCTCCGAGAGGCCGTGGAGTTGGAGAACCTGACATGCCGTGCAATATCATACGTGGCAGCACACTGAAGAATTGATGTTCGTATCCGTGAATTCATCCTTGAGCTTGTGCGCAACGTCAAGGCCGTCATGATGTGAAGGATCATCGTAGGTTCCAAAAGTGGTCACTCACTCGGGCCAACCTAGGAGTAACTAATATACTTGATCAAATACTACTAGTACACGGACACATGCGGGTGGCAGTAGACAACGTCGTGCATATCGACGTCGAGCTATACATGAACAACCACTCACTTGCCAATTAACCCAGTCCAGTCATACTTGGCATACTTCTTCTTGAAGTCGTCTATTCGATCCTTGTGGTGCCGGCGATCCATTCTCCTCGGTCGCCTCCACCGCCTTGGTTCAACGTCCATCACGTTCCCTATGATCTCTCCCGCGAAGTACCTGTAGCAAGCCGGTCAACGCAAAGGTGATACTACATCGCTGCCATGGACCTACTTGGGGAATTCACCACCTCCTTTCTCTCCTTCGTCGAGAGCACCATCTTCCTCTCCCAGAGCAGCAGACTCCCCAGTGCCTTCAATAACATGTCCATAACCACGTTCACCTTTGTGGTCAAATTGGATCATAAAGTAGGGTAAGTTGGGAACCATCGCGCGACGGAATCCTCCAGGACGTGCAGAGAAGTCGATGACTTTTTTGTGCTGAGACCATTCAGCTTCGGCTGCCAGTATAGATTCCTATGCCCCATTTCATTTTCTAAAACCTGAAGGTGATGCAAGCACTATACCTTAAAGAACTGGGGGATAACATCATACTGTGCCCAAGGAAGAGGCACGCATTCAATGCATGTGTGCCTTTGCCATTTGAGGCTAATTACCGTCTCATAGAATACAACGCCCTTGTCTTCCTCCGCAAACATCTTCATGAGGCTCTTCATAAAGTTCTGTAGGTGCTATAATTAACCTCCTGGAAGTCAGAGGAGCGTAAACATACCCTAACTTCATCCCAAACGTCATCATCGGCTTCGAGCATCGTCAAGTGATGTTGAATAGGAACAATGAGACAATGCCCCTCCAGTAGCTCCTCAGTGAGAGTGCAAGAAAGGTAAGCTCGGGTTCCCATTGCAACAACAGGGGCTTTGGGTGGCGAGTCATCTTCCCCGTAGCAGAACTGACAGGTGGCCAAAGCTTTCTGGGTGCGTTTATAGTCTGTGGTGGAATAAAGAGATAGTGGTAAGAACATGCACGGAGGTCAGACGATCGAGGTGTATACCGTTAATGGCGAATTGCCGCTTCATGGCGTCGGAGCGCATTTTTTGCCTGGCGAGACGCTCAGCATTGTCGTCAATGTAATCGAGGTCATTCTGAGGATGTAATGAGTGACATATAGGGTGTTAAGCAGTCAGGAGGACGAACCTCAAATTTGCCGTCGCCCATTAGGGCCTTGGCATATTGGGCATCCAAACTTTTCTGGTCAGAGATGCCTGCACCGAAACGTTCTTGACGCAACATCTCTCCGAGGGTCATTTCGTCGTCGTCGGCATTGTAGCGCACAATGTCACCAGTCTTTGGGTCGCGAGTTTCAAACTGAAAAATATCAGGTTAGGATGGTCGAAAGCACCGCAGTGAACGGAAAAGTAACCTTTTCTTTCTTCTTACGGTTACCCTGGAGCGGTCCCGCATCGTCTTTGCCATGCCCCACATCATACAAGCGCCCGCGTGCATCCAAAGTGGGCAACACCTCAACCTTGGTCCTTACAATTGGCTGTCCAGGTTCACCATGAGCCTTCCGCAACTGTTCCTCGTATTCTTTCTCAAGCTCGGCTGCGTTTGGAGCGTTCATGAGTTTCGCGCGCAAAACCTGGGCTTGCAGTTTGTTCAGCGACGAAGGGGAAATTGCGCGTGTGGTAGAAACAGAGGCAACGGGGGGAGTCATGACGCTGGGAACAGGTGTATGTGATTGGGCAAGCGGCGACGCCGCTTGAGAGGGTAAACGCAATGAGTCTAGGCGGCGGCTCGCGACTGGCTTCGCTGTCCCAGCAGCGGGAGAAGGGGTCCTTGGTGCACTGTCATCCGCGGTAGTCGGTCGACGGAACGACGAACTGCGACTCGATGCTCCGCTAGCACCTATGTCCGTGAACATGAAACGTTTCTCGCCTGCTGTCTCACGATCTTTGCCTTTGTGGTTGATGGTTCTCTGCGTGCTGCGTCTGCCCTCTCGCTCGTCGAGAATACGTCGCTCTTCCTTGGCCTCTTCGAACGCTTGCATCGTGCCAAAGCGTTCGAGCGCGACCTCTTCGACCGGTAGGCTTTCCTCCTCGGCGGTTTCGTAAACTCGGCGCAGACGCATCATGCGCCAGTTTGAACCTGGTCCGCCGGGGGTGATGGATTTTGGAGGAGGCGGAACACTCGCATCGGCGCTGCTGCCTTCTCGGAGGTCTACGTTAAGCTCGCGTTCACTCACTTTTGGCTGCGGCGAACGAGGTTGGTAAACCGTGGCTACGAACAAAGAGTGCGAAATACCTTGTCCGGGTCTGGCTTGTCCGGCTGTGGCTTACGCTTCTTCTCTGTGCCGAGGGAAGAGAAGAAGTCGACAGCACCACCGAGGGTCCGTCCAGAAACGGAGGACTCTGCGTAGCCGTCCGTGTAGGAATCATCTCCAGTGGGGAACTGTTGCGCGAGGGGCCGGGAAGAGCTGGAAGGGAGTAGGGTATCGGAAGGTGGCAGAAGCATCCATTCGTCGCGCTGCAGTTTAGTTTCCGTGCTCGCAGTGGGTGGAAGTACGGGATCCTCTTCGGAGGCCTCTGCTTGGGAGGTCAACTTGAGACTCTCCGCGGTCGGTATGTCCTTTGCGAGAAGCTGAGGATGTTTGGTATGAGCATGTACCACACGAGGAAACGGGCGTACAAACCTGCTCGCCGTCGATGTCGATATTCTTCTCGACCCACATATCGTCGTCGTTGGGGTCATCGTCGGTGATGTGGACCGAGTCGTGTGCGTTGTGTCTGTGCTTTTTGCTCGACTCGCGGTGCGATGACTTGTGTTTCTTTTTCGTGCTGTGTTCGCTGTCCTTGTCTCTGTTGCGTTTGCTTTTCGACGATCGTCCCTCGCCCATGGTCAGTGCCAACGTTGGTTCACCCAAACAGGTAATCTCCCCCTGAATACAAATACCATGTCCCACCATCATCATGTGTGAGTCCTGTCCAACGTATAAAGGTACTGGGTAAGCTCGTAGTGCTGGGAGCAGTCAACATGTCAGACCCGTGGTATCTACGGTCCAACTACCCAGAGAATGACCCGGTCGTCGGTGCGGATGGCAGCGTCCAGGCGAACGCCTCACAACACATGAGACTATCGGTTCGTGGTTCATAACAGGATGGCAGACTTTCTCTTGGGCTATTGACGTGTGAAATAGACCCAGCTTTCGTCAGCACGTTCTTGTTGACGTAGTACCAAGTCGTTCACGACGCTCGACGAACTTTTCAATCCGCTTGTCCAACGCTTCTATATCCAGCCACCCGACGGCCTGACTCCTACTACAGACTATCCGGGGGGACATGAGATGAAAGCTTGGCAATTGGAGAATGTACCCACATTACAGTTCACATTGACAAGCTGATAAAATTATAGCTTCCGCAACATCATCACACCATCAAGTCCGCCACGTAGATAGTAATATCTGAGCAAGGGCTCGGAGGTCCATCATCGGGACATATGATCAAGCAAGGTTTCGTGGCGTCAGCATTCCCGAGTAATGAGAACGTAGGATAAAATGACATTGATGAATCGTACAAAAGAAGTGAAGACACAACATAAATCAGTCCAGTTTTGGCAGCACAAGATGATACTTTTCCTTCAGAAAAACTCCATCATATGCCTTAGGAACAGACAAGTCAAATTCATCTTGTGGTCCCGTCACAGTCACATAACGAGCACTCTCAACTCCAACCTCCTGAAGCAGCTGAAGACCCTCGGCCTTCACAGCATGACTAGTGCTAACAGTGGCTTGTAATACCGTAGCTTCCTTGCGGTCGGCGTCATAGTAAAAGGCATCGAATGTGGCTTCAACCTTGGAGGTGGGGAGGTAGTAACCAGTATTAGTGACCTTATCAGTAGTTGCATAGAGTGGAAAGGGAGCGAAGGTATCATAGACAATACCGTCATCAGGACATTCGTCACATATCTTGACGATTGGTTGGGCGGGATCACCAACAATGAGATATTGATCCGCATAGGGTTTTGAAGACGTTATCTTCCAGTGTTGGTTCACCTTGCCTTTGTTCGGTGAAATCTCCATTTGACGGATTGACCACGCAGCGCCTCGTGTGAAAACACCACGAACTACAGCGTCCAACAGCTGACCGGCGAGAGCCTTTGTAATAGGGTTGTGGTTGCACACCTCGAAGAGCACCTGAGCCGCGTTGGACACCTTCTGCTCGAGAGCGGCAACCAGCTTATCCGAGACATATTGTGAAGCAAAATTGATGACGAGAGAAGAACGAGTTTCCCCAGGTTGGATAATGAAAAGTTGGTGGGGCAATTCAGCATCCATCTGGAGTGAAGCCATGTCGTGCACTATATTAGTGACATCCTCCACGGAGAAACAGTCAATATAACTCCGGAGCTCAGATTCCAAGTCCTGAATGCGCGACGCGAAACTATAAGCAGTACGGGCGGATGGAACGTAACACTCAAAAAACGTTTTGAGCTGGGTTTCGGATGGTAGAGATCCATCCTGCAGCATTCGGCTATGCATGAAATCTGTTAATGAAGTAAGTGAACCAGGTATGCAAGAACAACTAACGCTGCAAGGACCTCCTCGAGAGACCACATCTTCAAGATATACCGGGACACGCCAACCTCCTTCGACCCCCAATGCAGGTGATCCGACCGCGGGGATGCCGCTTGCACAATAAAACAGCCAAGGCTCCGTACCCATTCTGGAACACCGACCAGATCCGTGTTTGAGTCAACGAGGGCCCAAACGGATGGCGGCAGCTTGGATTTATTGATTTGAGACCCCTCAAATCTGGAGACGCCGTCAGAGGTGAACAAATCTACACGTTTGTCGTCCAGAACAAAAATGGTGGGACGCCCCGCAAGATTACGCAAGTGTAGGATGAATTCTAATAGCACAGATTTGCCTGAATAGAGTTAGTGAGATGCGCGATGTAACCTATATGATTGTGCTCACCGATACCAGGTGCACCGGTGATAATAACCCCGGGTTTTTTCCCCTTGAACGGGAAATCTGGGGCTAGAAAAGGGTTGGCGATGGTGACTGGGAATTGAGTCTGGGCCACGCTAGGCTTTGCCGCGTCAAAAGAGGTTTCCATGGTCATATCCACCTCATCATAGTGCCCCATGGTTGTATCCGCCTCGTCATCGTTCCCATTTGAGTTGTCAGAAAAGTTTTCGCCTTCGTAAAACGCGACAATGTCCTCGACCGCTAGGACATACTCATTGCGAATGAAGACGCCAGAGAGATGAGTCGATCCACTGCCATATGGTGGACTCTTCATGACGCAGCACTGACTGGGAACTTCCGCGCCAGTCAACTGTGGTCGCTCGACCGGCGTGGTCACGAAAATTGTCGCGTGCGCATGTGATTTTTTGTCCCATATTTTGGAATGAAAGTCGGCAATGTCATCTATGGAAAAGGAATCCGAGATTTGATTAAGCAAGTCAGACGTTACAATATACACTCACCCGGAACCTTTTTCCTGCGCTTCGTTTTTTCCAAATCACTCGACGGGGAACGGAGTCGCTTTTCGCCGTGAGAGAGGTCTGACAAGAGAAGAGAATAAATAGCGTGAGAGACGATGAAAGAACATCAGCAAGGCAAAGTAGGGATGAGAGGAGGTGAACGGCACAGGACAGCGTACGTACTGGGCTGCTGAACTATAACATGAGCTGACTTTACTATCCGGGAATCAGTACAAGTCACTGAGGCCATACAGTCACTTACACTCAGTCACTTCGACGATAATACAAATGTCTTCGAGAACAGGTACGTCCAGGAAAGCATTGGATACCAGTAGATTCATGTCGAATCTCTCGCCCACAGGCAGAGGGTCAATGGACTCTTCGAGCTCGTCACAGGTGGTACTTGCAAGAGGCTTGTAAAACGCTATACAACATTCGGAGGTCGAGCGAAGACCTTCATGCTTTGCCTTGATCCGTGTTCTAAGTTGACCGAGCCTTTCATTCCCTGATATACGAATATGGGAATGATCCAGGTCAGTTGCACCTTGAACGTAGTAAAGAATCAACGGGTAATCTGAAAATCAGGATGAACCGCCGGAGCAACCTTGTATCGCAGTGCCTACGTACCAACTATGAGATGGATGTGGCGTTCGTGTGGTTGCGTCGCGAAAACGTCTGATATGTTCAGAGCATCGTTTAAGGGCTCCCCCGACGTAGATAGGGTGACGGCACTGAGACCATGAAAGGGCACAAGAACGTTGAGCTTGTAGAGCCGGAGACTTATTGCGGCCACACCCCTAAATGTGTCACTGTCTGAATCCTTTATCTTCTGTTTCACGGCGCCGACCTCTTCATTCGGCGAGATTTTAATATTGAAAATGCTTTCGGGGGGGTGACCTCGTATCCAACAGGAGAGCGTGAAAAGATCAGACATGGTAGTTGAAAGACATCGTGGTCTAGTGCCACATGTACATGTGCTACTGTAACTAGTAGCGGAGTCACGCGGTCGATGGCAACTCGTAGCTACTTGATGTATTCCGCAGTCTCCTCCGAACACAGTCAGGACTTTATCCACTCTAATGGACGTGAAATTCTTCTGTGTGACTTCATCACATCTTTTTTGAGTCCCAAAAGTTCTACCTCTTATCGTTATCCGCCTCCAGTGGAGGGGTCTGCGGTCTCCTTGCTGTGACGTCGGAGTAGGTTCTCGATGCAGCGGCTCAGGGCTTTCCGATCAGGGTGCCAGTAAACCCGTGGGCGGGTGATAGAGGAGGTATCAAGAACTCACTTTGGGCCCTCCTACGAGGAGTCGTAGGGGGCAACCCGGGGTTGGAGGTAGTACTAGTAGCACTTCTCAGCGTGTACCGATGCATCATATAATGTTGTTGGTTGGTTGGTTGAGGCGACTGGTGTAGGTCAGTGAAGGTGGGCCAAACCGTATGTAGTTAAAAGTGGTAAAAAGCGATAAGAGGTAGAACTTTTGGGACTCATAAAAGATGTGATGAAGACTGTCCATTACAGAGTGGATAAAGTCCTAATTGTTTTTTTTTTTGGACAAGTGATATTATCATGTAGTGACTGTCTAAACTAGTCCTACTTGATACACTAAGGTGGCAGTCTGGGATTGCCGGTCCGAGGAAAAATGCATTTACACACACCCTGCAGGTGTAGGGGGTGTGGGACTCCATGAGCTGTCTGGTTACCTCGGTCTAGTCAGAGGGCCTGGGCAGCCTAATACACACTAAAACCTCTAAGTTCGTGACCCAATCGTGGGGTAGGTATGTTGTGTTATGTAGCATGGGTTGCCATGTCAGTCAGATTTGTCTGGGCAATGTCGGTCGATTGGGGAGTTTAGCCCGTCTGCAGTCAATATTTAGTCATCTGTTGATGTTGTCTATCCATCTTGTTTCAATTTCTTCGGTCGTGTGGGGTTGCTTGGAGATGACACATTCACAGCAGAGGACCCAGATGAGGTAGGCAGATTCGGACATGAGGATGTGGAGGAGTTGTGCATGTGCTTGCTCTTGAGTTCATTGGTTTTGGGGTGTGTTGCTGGGGGGTGAAACAATTTCTTCTTATCATTTTCCTTTTCTTATCTTATCACATTATCTTATCTTATCTCTTGATCTAATCAAGATCCTTCTCGAACATTCCATGACCTTCTATGTTCTATACCTGCCCTAAAGTATCTTGTAGTATATAAGTAGTTACATCGCCATGTATTTTCTTTAGCTTTGAAATTCCACTTCTTTGCTTGGAATATCGTGCTTGTGACTCTAAGTATCTTGTGGCTTTCTTGTTCTTTCATAATTCCAAAGCTACCCCTTCGTCGCCGACCTCTTCGGTTCCTGACTCCCTCTCTTCGTCATTACCCATATCAGCTTCGCCTTCGGACGCATACTTTATTGCGCTGTTGTCTCCTTCGCCCCACTCATTGTTAAATCTCATTTTCCTTCCACCTTCTGCATGTATCGCTCTTCGTGAAGTGCACCTATAGTTGGACCCTAGACTTAAGGGGAATCTGCTAGACCTGCGTAAGGTCATCAGAAAGCAACTGAACCCACTGCTGCCATATGCTCGTCCAGCGTTATAAATAAGGATAACATTGCTACCGGGCATAGTGCATTAGCCCCCATCGTCTGCTGAGTGCCTAGCAGTCCATATCCTTCTACGCTAGTGAAGGCGGGTTCTCGTGATCACCTGTAAACGTCACGACTAACGAGGGTAGTATTCCCTCTTGCCATAGCCAGGCAATTCCGGTTCCTTTCCCCCTTGTTTGCCACTGGAGAACTTTGAAGACATCCCATTCCTGCCTTCAGTCTTGAGCACTGGGGAATCACGATCCCTAACCAGTGTACTTGGACTATGTGTTTTACAATCACGGACACCCTCGCACGACTTCGTCATTTTTATTGCTGTGTTCGGCTGGTTTTGGCTGGGCCCTGAGAACTTATCCGTATCTCCCTCGGAGACTTCCTCAGAGACTACCTCCAACAAACAAGATAGCGTCTTTTTCTCCTCACCCTCCTCCCTGTTGTAGATGGATCATCTACTGGTATGACTACTCCTGTACTCGAGTAGACCATCAACAAGGCCCTCTCCCTTATCTCCGCCCCCGCCACTCATTGAGGAGAAATCCTCGATATGTCTAGACCATACCCGCCATCTCATCCGGTTTCCCAAGCTCTCCAGGAGGGGAGCTTTGCAGAAATGAATGCTGCCCTAGAGGACATTGCAATGACTCCTCTGCCACCCTCCATTCCTGCCATGCCCCTCCCTGCTCTGGTTTCCTGAATTTCTCCCATAACCTATATGCCGACTACCTTTAATCCGGTCGCGCCTCGCTCTCCCATCTCAGATTTTAACCGATGATACAATGAATGGAGGACAAGATTCTCCTACGACCCTCTCAACGCAGGACCTCCACCTGCATTTCCTTCTTCTGCCACAATTGTTCCCCCTGTACCTCCGAGGCCGCTCCCTCAGGTACCTTTTCGTCCATTGTCAATTGGAAGTCCCTGCCCCGCTGCGCATGGATTTGCTCAACCCCGCCTTGGCAAGTTGCTTGCCGCAAAGCCATCTCAATATGATGGCAACAAGGATGGATTCATCACCTGGTGGCAGTCCATCACCGTATTCCTCAGAGGCTTCGAGGAGGAACCCTCAGATAGCCAAAAGATACTCATTGTCATTTCATACATGCAAGGCAAGAACGCTGCAGGACATTTTGCTGACCTTGCTATTCAACGAGGAGTCGATAGAACTTGGTTCTTCAGCACCTTTGAAACAAGTATCAAAAAGCAGTTCCAACCTGCTGGCCTCAAGTGACAGGCCGAAACAAAGCTTTTCGCCCTTAAACAAGGCAAAGACATGGTGGAGGATTACTTCACCAAACTCCATCAGTTAGCCTTAGAGGCTGACTTCAATGTAAGGATCAATGGTCGTACCATCATCAACCAGATCCATCACGGTATCTGCCAAGATTTGGTGGATCACGTTGAAAACAAAGACAATAAACTAATTGACTCTACCGATGTTACAATTCCTACAAATACTCTTTTCTTTTCTCAAGTCTAATCTTGTGTTGTATTCTTACAAGTCGCTCATTCGACTCCTGCCTCGTATGCCTTTTCCCTCTGTCATCACATGACTTCTTCCATCCGGCTACTGCTGTTTCTACACGTGATTCCGCAGTCATCACACCTTGATGACGCCACCCTTCTTATTTGTAATACTAATGACGTGTCATCTTCTCATTGGTTTCCACTTATTGAACAATGCGTCATCACTATTCCCTTCCCACTTTAGTACTCGTTTCACATGGTCCATGGTCCGGACCTCTACGTATAAATATGCGACTCCTCCATAGTCGATCCTTAGCTTGGACCTCCCTTACCTACCTCGTACATTGGTACATCGCTAAGGCAATCCACTTGGTTCCTTGCTCCCTCTCGTCCCCTCGTCCTTGGATCTCCTTGACCCAGAATACTCTTCCGGTCCCTTGAACCCTTGACCCAGACTTGTCCGGTCCCTGAAACGATCTTTATTGTTTCCTCGTCAATTTCCGCCAATTCTCCTATGCTTACCATAGGAAGGGGGTAGTCTTTACTATCTAATGTCTATGCACCAACATGTGCTTAAACTGTAGAACTAGGTGTGAGACCTGGTACAAGTCCAGTAAGACTTTAAACTGCCAGCTAGGTGCGATGCCTACTCGAGACCAATAAGTCTTTAAACTGTCGATTAGGTGAGAAGCCTCTTCGAGACCTTAGCACGTCTGTTAAACTACTGTAATCCCGCCTCGAGTCCCCCTTCTAGTATGCCGATTATGCTGCTATTAGATACTCGATCCTCAGTCACTCTATTCGATATGCTACTACGCTGTCACTAGAAACTGTTCACCTTGTAGTACTTGTGTTTATGCTCTGCTACTCGTACCCCTTTCCTGTCTCATGGTCCATTGGTGGATCTTTATTGCGTTGCAGCTGCTGTGCGCTGGCGTAGTAACCCATTGTCTCTCTTGATCCGCCTATCGGATCTATCCGTTGTGTTATCTATAGAACTGGTGATCGGATCTCGGTATTTATGTTCGGATCTTGATCGTGGCCACTTTGCCCGGATCTCGGCATCCTTATAAATCTTGATCGTTCATCTAGTTTCTTCTTTGATTTCGGACCTTGTATCATACGATCAAATCTTGATCTCAGATCTTGATACCCATCTCGATCGTTAGTTTATATTAGTTTCCATTACACTTGCGTCTATCGCATGTTGGACAATTCTTCACTTCATTCACGACATTCCCCTTTACCCATTGTGTACAGCCTTTACCGGCCCTCTACCCACTTGCTTACGTCGTTTCCTTCCATCGTATTCCATGATATTCTATACCGGCCCTAAACCGGTTCGTAGTCAGTATATATAGTCATAGTTGTATCACTTGTATGTCTTTACGCTTGAAATTCCCTTTTACTTGCTGCAATCCTTTGAGGGTTGTATTTGTGAGTCTTCATCAGGGCTTTGTTATTAGTGACCGATATTTGGTCATTACAGTCCCCTAGAACCCTTGACCCGGTTAGGTGAGCCTTTGAGCCCCTATGTCTGGTTTCCTCTGCTGTTGTTGTTGCGTGCCTAATGTCCAATGGGATCCTCTGAACCTTCGACCCAGCCTACTCGACCGGTCTCTTGTCATTGTCTTGGGACACCACCGCAGGACGACTCACTTCGCCTTGAGTACGCTTACGTGTCCAAGGATAACCCTCGCCCCTAGACCTCTCTTGTCCAACAAGGGCTATGTTCGGTCCTACCTGGGTCGAGCATAACAAAAGGTCTAAGCTCTACCCTCTGGCTACTTCTATGTAAGCCATCACCATTTCTCGCCGAAACCCCTACGACTCTCTCTGGCGACCTCGTCGGCCAGAACCCATCGAATCCCCTGAATCCACCTTGGAATCCAACAAGGAAGAACCCTTAGACATTTTTCCTGACGTCAACCTACCCTCATGAGAAGAAGTCTTCAAGGATGCTGAATTATCCCATCAGCTCTCCTCCTCCCTCTCCATTCCTTGAGCACCCACTCCCCCATCTCCCACTCCTGTTGCCTGGAACACTCTGTTCCAACTCCCTTCTCCCATCCAACTGACCTCACCCTCGTCTTCTTCGGGTATGTCCTCACTTGCCATTGAACTTCGCCTTGGAGCTCCCAGAGCTTTCGATGGATCCTATGACTGAGCCATTGAATGGCTCAACACCGTTGAAACCTACCTTTTGGTAAATGGAGATGTTTATAACACCGATGCCAAGAAGGTCGCCTTCACCCTCTCTCACATGACTGAGGGATCTGCTCATACTTGGGCTGGTACTTTCTGACAGACTGCCCTCGCTCTCGTAACCCCTAGCCTAGGTTCTTTCAACGACTTTAATGTCGCCTTTAAGAAAGCCTTTGAACACCACGATACCATCAGCAACGCAGTTGCCTGGTTATTCACCACCCACGTCATCCCTAAGAAGGACGAATCCCATGCCATGACACTCCAGAATTATATCTCGGAGTTCAAGAACAAAGTCGCCCTCACACGCATCACCAACCCCAACATCTTGATCCAGTACTTCACGTCTGGAATCCCTGCGCCCCTGATGTCTAGAATCATGGGGATGGACACCGTCCCGTCCACCATCGACTCCTGGTACAACAAAGCCATACATTTCCAAACCCAACGTGATTGCACTCATGAAATCACCCAGGTTAACAAGAAACCCTCGGGCGGTTACCACTCTTTTACCCCTAGATCCTCCACCTCCGCCAAGGACCCCGACGCCATGGATGTCGACCTGGTCAAAGTAAGCAAGCTGACTGATGCGGAACGACAGCGTTGCCACAAGGAAGGCCTCTGCTTCCATTGCTGGAAATCTGGCCATACTTCCTTCAAATGTCCCTCCTTCCCAGCTGAGAAGCCAAAGAACAAGCATGTCAATAAGATAGAAGAGACGCTTCTGAAGCTGGAGAAGATTGAAGATGATGACGACGAAGAAGAAGATGTCCATCATGTTCGCTTCCCTTCAGATTTTTAAACCAGGAATCTGCTTCGATGCCAGACTCCCCTTCTCCCTGTAATGGTGTAACTGTACCTTCTCTTGTACCCAAGGCAATAGAAATCGCCGTGCAACTCATTGTACCTTTGCACACTCTCAAAGCCGTCGACACTCGCGCCCTCATCAACAGTGGAGCCAGCATCAATTGTATGGACTGGGACTTCACCAAGAAAAACGGGCTACCCATCGTCAAACTCAATCAACCCCTCCGCGCCAGGAACGCCGACAGTTCCTTTAACAAGAGCGGTGATATCTGACATGGAGTCACCGTCTTCCTCAACATAGAAGGCATCGCTCACCGTGTGCTGTTCCACTTGATGTCTCTGCAAGACAATATCCTCCTCGGAACCCCCTGGCTTCGCGCTGTAAATCCCTTGATTGACTGGGCCAAATGCACAGTCACTATCTCCAAATCCTCCAACCAGTCGAAGGAACTCTATTCCTCTCACGTCACTGATGTCAAGCGACACAACATCCATTACTGGGTTCCCCCTCCGGCACCTCCCCGCCACGTCAATGTCTATGCCACCGAACAGGAGAAACTCTTCTCCTATAACGGATGGGAAGAGGAAAACCAATTCCTCAACCGTGCCCTTGATAACCACACCCTCTACCGAACTATCAGGTTCGGATCTCGCTTTGCCCCTCTAGGATCCGCTCGGATCGCTAGACTCACCCAAGCCATGGAGCTTGCTATCTCCGCCGACAAAGATAAATCCAAGACAGTCCTTCCCCTGGCTTATGCTGAATTTGCCTCAGTCTTCTCCAAAAAAGCCACAGATCATGTTCCTCCCTCACGCCCCTACGACCACGAAATTAATCTCAAGGAAGGCTTCATTCCGAAGATCGGGAAACTCTATCCCCTCACGCCAGAGGAATGAACTGCCACAGAAACCTTCCTCAATGAGAACCTCACTGCCAGGAAGATCCGACCATCGAACTCTCCCCAAGCCTCTCCCTTCTTTTTCATAAAAAAGAAGGACAGAGGACTCCGCCCCTGTCAAGATTACCAATACATCAACAAACATACCATTCATGATGCCTACCCTCTCCCGCTCATCTCCGACCTCATGAACAAACTGAAGGATGCCAAGGTCTTCACGAAGTTTGATGTCCGATAGGGATACAACAACGTCCATGTCAAAGATGGCCATCAATGGAAGGCCGCGTTTGTCACTCACAAGGGTCTTTTCGAACCCATGGTGATGTTCTTCAGACTATGTAACTTACCCGCCACGTTCCAGCGGTTCATGAACGACTCCTTCCGCGACATGATCGCCGAAGGATGGCTCATCATCTATATGGATGACCTCTTGATCTTCTCACCCGATGAGAAAACCCATGAAGAACATATGAAATGCATCCTCCAGTGTATGATGGAGCTAGACTTACATCTCAAACTCGAGAAGTGTAAGTTTGCCACTGATGAAGTTGAATACCTAGGACTTGTCGTCAAACCCGGCAAACTCGCCATGGACCCCGTCAAACTTGAAGGGATCTCCTCCTGGCCCACACCCACCACTGTCAAGGAAGTCCATTCCTTCCTTGGCTTCGCCAACTTCTATCACTGGTTCATTCTGAATTACTCCGCCATCGCATGCCCCCTCATTGACCTCACGAAGAAGAACCTTTCCTGGGCATGGACCCCTGCCTTCCAGGATGCCTTCACTTCTCTTAAGAAGCTCTTCCTCTCCAAGCCGGTACTTCATATGCCAGATCTTGCCACCCCCTTCGCCATCACCACTGATGCCTCTCAGAACACCACTGGAGGAATCCTCTTACAAACCGACTCCAATGGAGATTGGCACCCCTGCTCGTACCTCTTGCAGTCCCTTGCTGCCACTGAGTGGAACTACGACATCTATGACCGCGAGCTACTCGCCATCATCCACACTTTGAAATCCTGGACACATTATCTCCACAGATCCCAATTTCCTGTTCAGGTCTTTACCAATCACAAGAACCTGACGTACTTCAGATCCCCCCAGACCCTCAACTGCCACCAAGCCCATTGGCTCCTTGATCTTGCAGACTTTGATCTCAAGATGATCCATGTGCCCGGTTCCCATCTCTCAGGTCCAGATGCCCTCTCCCGGCGCTGTGACCACTTCCCTCGCTCCGACCCTGACAACAAGGCAGTCATGCTCCTCCCTCCTTCGATCTTCGTCCACGCTGTTGACACTGCTCTTGCCGATAAGATCTCCGGTGCCTCCAAAGGCAATCCCATTTGTCTACAGCATCTTCAGTCTATGAACGAAGACATCCCCCTCGCTTTCTGCTCCCGCCTCTCTGACTGGCAGATGGAAGGCGACATTCTCATGTACAAAGGCTGTATATACGTTCTGGATTCCAGGGACTTACACCACTCCATCCTCCACCGTTGCCACGATCACGAGACTGCTGGTCATCCTGGCTTCCTGAAAACCTGCCAACTCGTCTCTGCTGAGTTCTGGTGGTCTGGACTTGCCACATACATCCGCCGCTATGTCGAGGGCTGTGCTACTTGCCAGCAAAACAAATCGAACACTCACCCCACGGTCGCTCCTCTCACGCCCATTAAGTCCTCCGCCACTCGCCCCTTTCAACAGATCTCGTGTGATCTCATCACAGATCTCCTGTCATATCCCGTACTTCCCAAGTCCAACTCCGAGCTTTGAGACACAACTCCGTCATCTTAAGTATGAACTCTGGAGTATTTCTCCCTATTCCTTACCTCCGGACTTCCGGACTTGTAACTATGTTTCATTCTTGTAACTCTCCATTCCTACTTACTATATAAAGACTAGTTCCGCTCTGTAGATACTTCTGATCCTGTGTTTCGCTTAGTAGCACCGCTCCGGCATACTTACATCCAGTGCACAGCTCCGGTATACTTACATCCGACTCCATTTCACTTACGACCTCCGTTACTAATCCGTCTCCGTACTCCATATATAAACCTCCTTATGAGCACATGTATTCTCCAGTTCAAATATCAACTTATACGCCAACTCCTAACTCTGTCCGAGTCCTCGACTCTCCTCTGAAAACCCTCCAACCAAACTTGAGCCTAACCAGCTCTACTCTGATCCCCTTCTCCGACACTCCGTTCCTCTGCCAAATATCGGGCAACGGAACTCTAGTAAGGGCGCACCACATAAGGTGAAGCCAAGCCTGTATCCCTCATTCTTAACTCCGGAGTTCCGGAGTTAGACCGGAGTTGAATGGTCTTAACATCTTCCCGAGTCCTTGTCTTTTGATACCCTTCTGGTCGTGGTCGATCATGGGCTTACTAAGGGGGTGATTCTTTGCCCCACGAAGAAAACCATCACCGCCGAGGGAGTAGCGTCCCTCTTTTTCCACAAAATCTTCACTCACTTTGGACTTTACGACAAAGTCATCTCCGACTGTGGCCCTCAATTTGCCTCTGCCTTTGCTAAAGAGCTCGGACGCATCTTAAACTACAACCTCTCCCTCTCCACAGCTTACCACCCTCAGACCGACGGCAAAACCAAACACATCAACCAGAAAATTGAGACCTATCTCTGCATCTTCTGCGGAAACAACCCCGGTTCCTGGGCCAACAACATTTCCCACGTGAAGTTCACCCATAATCACCGCCCTCACTTCGTCACTGGTCAATTCCTGTTCTATCTCATGATGGAATATGAACCCCGTACCCTTCCTTTGGTTATTGCCAAATCCTCTCTTCCCACCGTCGAAACTCGTATGAAAACCCTGAACACTGCTCAAAGCGAAACTTTAGCATCCCATGAACTCGCCTGCCAGACCATGGCCACTCACACCCGTCAGAAATTCACCCCTTTCCAAAACAGAGACAAGGTTTGGCTCGAAGCCCGAAACCTGAAATGCTCCGTCATCAACCCGAAATTCACCCCGAAATGCGAAGGACCCTTCACCATCACGAAGATCTTATCACCGATCACATACAAACTCCGACTCCCCGCCACATGGAAGATCCATCCTGTCTTCCACACTTCTCTTCTAACCCCCTACTGCGAGAACCCTGTCCATGGACGGAACTTCCTGAAGCCTCCACCTGACCTGGTCGCAGGAGAGGAGGAATACAAAATTGACTGGATCTTACGCCACCGCAGAACTCCCTGATCCTGCTCCTTCCTGATCTGCTGGAAGGGATATACTGTGGAGGATGACTCATGGGTCCCTGAACAGGATTTGAAAAATGCCAACTCTGCCTTGAAGGAATATAAGAAGCTGCATCCCACCATCTTTTCCTCTAACCACTCTTGAACCCCAACCACTATGTTCATCGACCTCTGCACCCCCAGCTCAATCTCCACCGTCTCCTCCATCCCTCCATCCACTCCACTCCAGCATGTCTCCCCCATTGAAACCAACGCCACCCTCAACAATTATTCTCATCATTCTATGTCACCTGCTCCTAGCCCTCGTGCGCCTTCCCCGTCTCTTTTTGACCTTGACGGTGGAAGTCCTCCCCCTCTTGCACCCCTGGATATTACATCCAGCCTGCATCTTGTTGAGCAACACCCTATTGCTACTCCAAATCCTTATACTCCGATTTCTCTTACTACTTGCCCAGATCCTATCACCTCCGTAGACGTCCCGATCTTCGCCCAACGCCTCCGCAGCGACCACCCCAATGGGGAAGAAATCACCATGCTCATGCAACAATTGTGCAACCCTCATATTGTTACCCACCTGGACCATTACCTCAACGTCGGCTCTCCCCTCCATGCTCTTTATCAAGCCTTCCTTCAAAATGAGACGATACTCGTCCATCTTGAGTGACCAACCTCCAGAGCCAAGCAAGAGCTCGTTAACCATCTTGTCCTCGACGATGCCCGAGATGTCCAGGCCCAATTATTCGTTGCTATGTATCAACTCGACATACTCAAGTTCCTGGTCGATACTGACCGCTACCTCCTTGACCTTGTGTGTCATACTCGCCCCCTCACCCAGGACTTGGCCTTCGTAATGAACGCCCATCAACAAGCATCTGACCACATCGCCACCCATGCCGCTGCCCTCCACATAGGACACCACCTTCCTATTCCCCACGTCTCCTCTCCCAAACCCTCCGTCACTCTCCCTCCTTTGGAGGTTGACCTCTACCACGAGGAGACTATTGACCCCACATTCCTTGAACGTGAACCAAAAACCCCATTGGCATCCTCGTTCCCACTGGATGAGTCCTCTCTTGCAGCCCTAGAACAAGCTGAAGCTCGCACCTATGGCAGTGACCCCCTACCACCGTCTCACCCGCGTTACTCTCAAGCCTGTTTCCAATGTAGGCGTCTGGGCCACATGAAACGGGATTGCCCCGTCTATTCCTGCCCGTATTGTCAGCGCGTCACACCCGGCCATAACCAGGCCTATTGCCCTCGCTTCTGCTATTCTATCTGTCACCGCATGGCTCCTGGTCATCATGCGGATGTTTGTCCCTGGCACCCTCGTCATCAGAACTCCCAACCCTCTTCCTCCTCCTCCTCCTCTCGAGGCTCCTTTCGTTCTCGCCGCTCCCGCACATCCACCACTGACTCCCAACGATCCCACCAGTGTCACCACCCATCTCAATGCTCTCATTCTCTCCCTGTCCCTGCGCCTCGCACAGATGACCCTTTCAACAATGTCTACATTGACAATGACCCCTATGATGCGGAGGCATGGGCCAACATTACGGGATCCCCATGAAGATGTCTCAGTGGCACTTTGACAATAAGAGGGGGGTAATGTTACGATTCCTACAAATACTCTTTTCTTTTCTCAAGTCTAACCTTGCGTTGTATTCTTACGAGTCGCTCATTCAACTCCTGCCTCATATGCCTTTTCCCTCTATCATCACGTGACTTCTTCCATCCGGCTACTGCTGTTTCTACATGTGATTCTGCAGTCATCACACCTTGATGACGCCACCCTTCTTATTTGTAATACTAATGACATGTCACCTTCTCATTGGTTTCCACTTATTGAACAATGCGTCATCACTATTCCCTTCCCACTTTAGTACTCGTTTCACATGGTCCATGCTCCGGACCTCTACATATAAATATGCGACTCCTCTGTAGTCGATCCTTAGCTTAGACCTCCCTTGCCTACCTCGTACATTGGTACATCGCTAAGGCAATCCACTTGGTTCATCGCTCCCTCTCATCCCCTTGTCCTCGGATCTCCTTGACCCAGAATACTCTTCCGGTCCCTTGAACCCTTGACCCAGACTTGTCCGGTCCCCTAGAACCCTTGACCCAGTTAGGTGAGCCTTTGAGCCCCTATGTCTGGTTTCCTCTGCCGTTGTTGTTGCGTGCCTAACGTCCAATGGAATCCTCTGAACCTTCGACCCAGCCTACTCGACCAGTCTCTTGTCATTGTCTTGGGACACCACCACAGGACGACTCACTTCGCCTTGAGTATGCTTACACGTCCAAGGATAACCCTCGCCCCTAGACCTCTCTTGTCCAACAAGGGCTACATTTGGTCCTACCCGGGTCGAGCGTAACAACTGATGTCAAAAAATGGGAAGATGCCTTGGTGCAAGCTGAGGAAGTGATACGCAAGAGAAGTGAATGTCGTCGTGATGCGATGGGATCCATGTACACTCCCTGTTTCACCCCTCGTAAGCCATATGCACCACCACCTGGACCTCCCCCATCTAACCCTCCTGCACCATCCCTCCCTCATCCAAATGCCACTGGCACCTTCCCCAGCCAAGGAGCTCCTATGGAGCTCGATAAAGCTTGCACTGCAGGGTTGTGCCAGGTTTGCAAGAAACCATGGCCTTGCTCAGACCATCCACCCCGCCCTCATCCTCGTACTCGCGCCATCCAATGGGATGGCCAAGAAATCAACCAATCACAATTCGCAGCACTGCACGCTCTGATGGAAAAGGTTGAAGGCAAAGAGGAAAAAGAAGAAACTCCCGCGAACAATGTAGTATCTGAATCGTCTTTTCAATCTGTACAGTAGATAGCAGTCGATCTATTGTACCTCCTAAGTCATTGCCAAATAACCAATATGCAATTTTGTCACGCAATGATGAGACTGAAACTAACGTGCGAGTAAACCTTCCAAAATCCACTTTAGAAGTGGTAAGACAAAATAAGGAAATACCATTACCAGTGAGAGGATCTCCGGGTGCGGCCGGATATGATCTGTACTCTGCAGTAGATACAGTAATCCCCGCTCAAGGACAAGCATTGGTTTCAACCAAGTTGTCTATAAAGATTCCTCAAGGACATTATGGCAGAATCGCCCTACAAAGTGGTTTAGCTGTAAAAAAGAAAATCACTACTGGAGCTGGTGTGATCGATTGTGACTATCAAGGAGAGGTCATGATCCTGTTGATCAATCTCTCAAATGAAGAGTTTGTAGCCAAAGCTGGAGAGCGAGTGGCACAACTCATACTTGAGAAGATCTCAACACCACCGGTAAAGGAAGTGAAATCCTTGAAGGAAACTGATCGAGCAAATAAAGGTTTTGGAAGTACAGGGTCAACTTCCAAGATCAGAGGTAGTTCGTCCCAATTATGGATGAACACAATAGATCCTTGGTCTATCCGATGGATGAAAGCACAAGCCTCCTGTCTGGATGTTACACTCGACCCAGGTAGGACCGAACGTAGCCCTTGTTGGACAAGAGAGGTCTAGGGCGAAGGGTTATCCTTGGACACGTAAGCATACACAAGGCGAAGTGAGTCATCCTGCGGTGGAGTCCCGAGACGACAACAAGGAGACTGGTCGAATAAGACTGGGTCGAGGGTTCAAAGGGATCTGCTGGGCACAGAGTGCAACGACAGCGGCAAGGAGACCGGACGCAGGGGCTCAATAGCTCACCTGACCGGGTCAAGGGTTCAAAGGGACCAGAAGGGTATCCAGGTCAAAGGGATGACAAGGGGGCCAAGAGCGAGCAAGGAACCGAGTGGATTTCCTTAGTGATGTGACAAGTACTAGGGAGTACAAGGGAGGTCTAAGCTAAGGGTCAACTACAGAGAAGTCGCGTATTTATACGTACGAGTCCAGCACACGGACCATGGGAATGAGATACTAAGTATGGGATAGGAAAGGGGATGACACATTGTACGATAATGAGTAGCCAATGAGAAGGCGACGCATCATTAGTATTACAAATAAAAGGGATGGCGTCATCAAGGCATGATGACTGCGGAGGCACGTGAAGAAACGGCAATAGCCAGATGGAAGAAGTCACGTGATGATGAAGTGAAAAGATGTATGAGGTGGAAGTTGAACAAGTGACTCGTAAGAATACAACGCAAGGTTAATCGTGTGAAAAAGAAAAGTGAACTGGTGAATCATAACACTGGACATGAAGCAAAACATCGCACATCTACGATCCTTTGTTCACGAATCAAGAAAAGTAGAAGTTACCCCTGAACTTATCTCAGATCTAAAAGAGATGACTGACGAAAATGCACACTGGATTCTCTGAGATTTACAAAAGAAGCCTAAGTTCCAAAAGGCATCTTTATGGAGAAAAGACCAGAATTCTCTAGAACTTCCAGCTACTTTGAGACTCCCTGACGAAAGCACTGCTGAAGTCAAAGCCTTGGTAGACTTGGGATGTACCGGTTCTTCTATCCATGAAAACTTTGTCTCTGAGAAGGGGGTACCTACACATTCGCTTCCACGACCAATGTCGGTGTACAATGCCAACGGATCTTTAAACTCATTGGGAAAAATAGACAAATTTGTCATCGTTGAAATGGAAATCAAGGGTCACAAAGAACAATTAGCCCTTGCCATCACTAATCTTGGTCCAAACACCATATTTCTTGGTCATGACTGGTTAAAAGCCCACAACCCAGAAATTGACTGGAAAACCGGCCGAATCACCTTCCGGTGTGAGGATAATTATATGCCTCAATTGGAAGACTGTGATGATGATGACGACAATGAAGACTTCTCCCCTTCTCAAGGAGATGATCTTTTCAAATTAAATACCAATGAATACCTCCGGAATACAGCTACCGATATAGCTGCAAAAGACTATGCCACCAAAAAGAAAAAGACCTTCGAAGAAGCAGCTCCCGAATACATTCATGATTATAAGGATGTATTTGCCAAAGAAAGTTTCAATGAGCTCCCCCCGAGACGTCCTTGGAATCACACTGTCGAACTCCTCCCCGGTGATCATACGGTAGATTGCAAAGTTTACCCTTTGAACCCCGGAGAACAATCTGAGCTAGATGCTTTTCTCAAAGAAAATCTTAAATCTGGTCGCATATATCCCTCCAAATCCCCATTCGCCTCCACTTTCTTCTTTATCAAGAAGAAGGATGGCCATCTTCGTCCCGTACAAGATTATCGAAAACTAAATGAAATCACTAAACATAATCAATATCCTCTTCCCCTCATATCCGAACTAGTAGACAAACTCAAAGCTGCTAAATACTATACCAAGTTCGATGTGAGATGGGGGTATAATAATGTACGAATGGCCGAAGGAGATAAGTGGAAAGCAGCCTTTAGAACCAATCGAGGACTATTTGAACCTCTTGTAATGTTCTTTGGGTTAACAAACTCTCCTGCAACTTTCCAAACAATGATGAACTCTCTCTTTAGAGATTTAATTAATCGAGGAGTAGTCATCGTCTATATCGATGACATAATGATCTTCACTAAAACCCTCGACGAACATCGCAAAGTTGTATGAGAAGTGTTACAAATACTCAGAGATTCACATTTGTACCTACGCCATGACAAGTGTGATTTCGAAATCCAAGAGACCAAATTCCTTGGGTTGATTGTAGCACAAAACAAGGTCAAAATGGACCAAAAGAAGGTTTCTGCAATCAAAGACTGGCCAGTCCCAACCTCTAAAAAGACTCTTCAAGGATTCTTAGAATTTCTCAACTTCTATCAACGATTTATCAAAGACTTTTCTAAAGTAGCACGCCCCCTAAATACACTTATGTCAAATAAGAAAGAGTTTGATTGGTCATCTGAATGCCAAAAAGCCTTTGAAAAACTCAAGAATACAGTGTCTTCAGCTCCTGCTCTAGCCATGCCATCTGATCAAGATCTCTTCTGTATCGAAACTGACGGATCAGGGATTGGTGTTGGAGCGGTATTAAGTCAACAACAAGAAGGAAAATGGCACCCAGTTGCCTTCATTTCCAGATCCCTTAATGACGCAGAAAGAAACTATCATGCTGCTGATCTGGAAATGTTAGCCGTTATGTTCGCCTTAAAAGAATGGCAACATTATCTTCTTGATGCCGTACACCCTGTGGAGGTTCTCACCAACCACAAAAACCTTGAGTTCTTTAGAAAGCCACAAGACCTCTCTCGCCGTCAAGCCAGATGGCAACAAATTGTCCAGGAATACCGATTAGTTTTCAACTATCGACCTAGCAAAACCAATCCTGCAGATCCTCTGTCCAGGAGGCCAGACTATGAGAAGGGGATAAACAGCAACAATTTACAACAAATGCTACTTCCAGACTCCCTTTGCGTCAAGGCTATCACTTTTCAAGATATTCTCGATCGCATTGCTAAGTTACAATACAAATTGGAACGCTTTGCACGAGAAGGTTTTTTGAAAGTTGACTCACCCTGGACACAAACAGATGGACTTGTACAATGGAAAAAATCAATCTACATTCCTAATGATCTACAACTACAAGAAGAAATCATAAAGGCTAACCATGATCATCCCATTTCGGAACATCCAGGAATCAAATGTATCCGAGATCTGATTATGAGTGAATATTACTGGCCTTCTCTTCATAAAGATGTAGAAAAATATGTGTCAGGATGTGATATCTACCAAAAAGTCAAGGCAAAAACCACATCCTTACACTCTCCACTCCATCCCAATGAGATCCCATCTACCCCCTGGGAAATCATCTCAGTAGATCTAATCGGCCCCCTCCCACAATTACAAGGAAAAAATGCTGTCCTAGTGGTTGTTGACCGATTCTCTAAGATGGTTCACCTTATTCCTACTACCGACACCGTAACTTCTCTAGGGGTTGCCACTCTTTTTAGAGACCATGTGTTTAAACTACACAGAACCCCAAGAAAAGTAATCTCAGATCGAGGTCCACAATTTGTATTGTCATTCATGAAGGATTTCTATACCCTTCTCAGAATCGAAGGAAATCCATCCACTGCATATCACCCCCAGACGGATGGACAGACTGAACGAATCAATTGTGAAGTCGAAAAATACCTTCGAATCTATGTCAATCATCAACAAATAGATTGGGCCAACTGGCTTCCTCTAGCAGAGTTCACTCATAACTCGCAGACATCAAGTGCTACTAAGGTCTCTCCTTTTATTTTGAACTTCAGACAACAACCTACCATACCCAATAAACAAACCGAAGTCTGAAACGACTCCGTGACTACCTTCGTTGATCAAATGAAAGCACACTATGAAGTCACTCGAAAAGCACTTGAGAAAGCCACTGAGGTCATGAAAAAGTCTCATGACAAAAAGGCACAACCAATCAAAGAATTATCTATGGGACAACAAGTCTTACTAGACAGAAAGAACATCCATACCAATAGACCCACAAAAAAATTTGATGATAAACGATATGGTCCTTTTAAAGTGAAACGAAAAGTCGGTATATCAGTGTACGAATTGGAACTACCAGCAACATGGAGAGGAATTCATCCTGTTTTCAATGAATCTCTCCTTACTCCATATGTTGCCGGAATTTTCCCTTCTCAAATGCTTCCCAAACCTCCTCCCCCTATCATTATTAACCAAGAAGAGTACAAAGTTCAAGAAGTCATAGACTCGAGGCGAAAAAGAAATAAAGTCAAATACCTAATACAATGGAAAGGTTATCCCCAAGAAGATCATACTTGGGAACACAAGACTAATCTAACCAATGCTTCCAAAAAGATTGAGTCATTCCATAAAACACATTCCGACACCATCTGTTCTCTGATATCAGACAATTGCGATTGCTCTCTTTGCATCAACTCATCTCCTTTGTTCAATGACTCTAACTTCAAATCATTTGCTTCTTCTCTTAATCAACTTCCTGATTCCCTCTTCAAAATTCCTATCCCAAACTCAGAACCTGAAATCAATGGTATACTGATTGACTGGAAGTTCGATCCTTGAGAAGGGGGTAATGAAATGATTTCTTCTTATCATTTTCCTTTTCTTATCTTATCATGTTATCTTATCTTATCTCTTGATCTAATCAAGATCCTTCTCAAACATTCCATGACCTTCTATGTTCTATACCTGCCCTAAAGTATCTTGTAGTATATAAGTAGTTACATCGCCATGTATTCTCTTTAGCTTTGGAATTCCACTTCTTTGCTTGGAATATCGTGCTTGCAACTCTAAATATCTTGTGGCTTTCTTGTTCTTTCAGGGGGGGCAATGAAGCCACTTCCAAGGATTTAGCTGAGGGTTGGTTGTTGCCAGGCCAGGAGTGTTGGGGGCCAGGTTCGTTGTAATGTACACCAGACTGCAAGTCACTCAGGGCTGGGGCAGAGGGTTAGGATGTGTTCAAGGTTTTCGATCGGGGCGTTGCAGACTTGCAGTGGGGGCATTTGGCTTGGTGTTTGTAGTTTTTAATGTGTAACCAGAATTTTCCTATTTGTAAGGAATTGTGCATTGCTCGGAACAGGAATGCTTGTATAGGCTTTCGGATGTCGGGGTGCCGAGTCAATTTCCAGATGGAAGGGTCAGTTTCTAGGTTGGTTAGGGTGTGTATGTCGCAGCAGGTTAGGGCCAGGTTTTCGGATGTAGATACCGTATTGGGGGAGGTGGCAGAGTGGGTGATGGCCAAGTAGGTCAGGGCTTGGGTGGTGGTCAGTAGTTTGATACCTTGGGTGCAGAAATTGTCCAGGATGGTGGTATCAATGATATCCAGTGCATTTTTTTGGGCTCCTTCATTTGCGAGGCAGTCTGCTTCTTCGTTTCCATGGTTACCGGAGTGGCCCTTGGTCCATTTGAGGTAGGTTGGTGCAGCCCTTCGTCAGAGGTGGTATGCTGCTGTTTGGAACCATATTTTGTTACGGATATTAATCCAGCCTTGGTTTTCCCAGTTGGTAAGGTGCTTAGTCAGTCCATCGAGAGCGTATCGTGAGTCAGTTATGCATGTGAGGGGGTTGAGAGGGTTTGATAGTTGAAGTGCTACAGCCAGGGCGGCAATTTCACTGGTTTGGTTGGACTGTTCAGGGCCCGGAAAGTCCTAATTGCGTTCGGTGGAGACTGCGGAATACATCGAGTAGCTGCTTGCTCGACTTGGCTAACTTGACTAGGTCGCCCATATGACCTTCTGGGCTTGTATCTCGAGAAAGCGCTGTCGCTCTGTTGGCGCGCTTGTTTCTGTCGCCTTCAGGATGTGGTCGTCCAATCAAGGTTCGTTCACTCGACTGCCTAGTCTATGTCAGGCATGGTCTTCACAGGTCACCTTCAGAGTACTCGACACACTCGAAACTGTGCTAGTGGATATCGGATGAATGAATTCTTGCAGCAAGAAGTCGTCAGCACGTTTGCAACATCTAGGCGAGTGCTGATTTGGATCGACCGTGCTGTAAGCTATGCGAGATTACCAGAAGGTTTTTGACTGTTGACGAGATTTTCAGCAATTCGGAGAGCTCAGCTTGAGGGCACCATCAAACTCCATGTCTCCTCCGGAATCTATTGTTCCCGCGACAAACGGACAACTAAACCTCCTTGACATCGATCCCTTGGGATTAGCGCGGCAGCTAACCATTCTGGAAAATCAGTTGTATCAACAAATCCACCCAGCGGAATGCCTTGCGAGGTCACGAGATGGAAGTGTTCACCACGGCGACAGCATTTCTCGGATCATCCAAGTCTCTGACGGGGTATGCTAACATCCAGTCGCGGGAACGCACTAGCTAACGCTCCTGAAGGTCGCCAACTGGGTTGCTGATACAGTCCTCAGTGGAAACGATCCTGGAGCACGCGCCGCCTTTCTCAAGCGATTTATTCTTGTCGCTGATGTGAGTCATATGATGTTGTTTCTGGGGGCTACTTATGACTGATGTTCTCACAGAGTTGCCGATCTTTGCAAAATTATTCCAGTATGGTTGCAATCATATCTGGACTCAACTCGCTTGCTATACGTCAGCTGAAGCGTTCCTGGGAGCCACATGCGGCACAGGCACCTGGTGCAGCTGAATGCCTGCGAAACGACAATCGATTCGGGAAACAATTTTACACAGTATCGCTCGACCCTTGCAAACATTGCACCGCCGTGCGTGCCCTTCATAGGTAAGGAATTGTGGTAGAAACGTTCCTTTAAATCCTAATCCAACGGCCTAGGCGTTTTCCTTCATCACCATGTCCATTCTCTGCCAGTGGTCCAGAAATATCTCGAAGTGTCGCTTGGAAAGTTCACTGGCCAGGCTGAAATCAGCGATACGCTCTGGACTCTTAGTTTGGAGCGGGAACCTCGTGACAGTGAAGACGCAAAGATGGCGCGTTTGCTGCAAGAGTGTGGATTTTTGTAGATGGGGTCATACCAGATGGATGGTACGCAAAAACCAGAAATTGACCAGTTGGCATCGTTTGTCTGGAATTTATCCAACGTTCAAGTGTCGGACAGTCCATGCTCAGCTGGGTGGAAGACGACAAGCGTTCGTTTCGCGGTCAAGTGACACCGACACTGCACGCGAACAACAGAGGCCTGCCATGGATATCATTCCAAGGGAACAAGTTAATGATAGCGACATCTCGTCTCCCACATTTTTAAACCTGGCAGGTCATGTGTGCACCCCCCCTCTATAAATCTCGAGTGAACGATAACGCGCCCCCAAAAAGACACCATGTCAGAAACGATCCACCAACCTATCCATCCCGACATCCTCCCTCGCCTCGACCCCGAGTACGTCGCATTCCACAACAAACACACCGCGCTCGTCGTCCCTCCCCACACGATCCCATGGCACCCCGACATCCGCAAGTTACCCGTCGTCCCCGGCAGCTCCCCCGTGGTCCAGGTGGGCTCCGTGAGTGACATCGCACTCGGAAACTGCAAGATTCGTGTGTACACCCCCGAGGGTGACCCACCCGCTCAAGGGTGGCCTGTCTTTCTTTACATCCACGGAGGTCGGTCCCCCCCTCTCGGCGTATGTGCGCAGTCTGATAGGTCATTTCGTGCCGACCTATTTTGAAGGTGGTTGGACCCTCGGTAGCTTGGACACGCAGGCGTCGTTCGCAGCTCGTCAATGCAAGGGTACGTCCGTCACAGCTCGTGCGAAAATTCCTCAGACCTCATTGTCACCATTTGCGAAACAGAACATCGCTGCCTCACCATATGCCTCGACTATCGACTCGCCCCCGAGAATCCATACCCCGCTGCAGTGATCGACGCGGTCGATGCCGTCAAGTGGATCCATCAGAACGGAAAGTCGGAACTCAACGCCAACGTGAACAAGATCGCCGTCGGAGGCTCGTCAAGGTATCTTTGATCGTCCAACTTAAGCCCTTGCGGTCGATCATCGTCTGAGAGTTTGCTCATGACCGCAGTGGTGGAAACCTGGCAGCGATCGTGTCACTCAAGGCTCAAGAGCTAAACCCTCCCATCCCGATTCTGTTCCAACTTCTCGTCGTCCCCGGTGAGCCACTGTTATTCCCTCGTCCTCGAAGCGTCCAACGACTCACGCCGGCGCGACTTGTAAGTCGTTGACAATACCGCCTCCGACTCTGGCGACGTGTATCATTCCTGGAATGAGATGAAGGACACAGTCTGGCTCAGCACGGGTCGTATGATGTGGTTCCGTCACAATTACCTTCCCGACCCTACCACATGGGCAAACTGGGATAACTCCCCCATCTTCGCACCGGAAACACTCCTGGCCAATGCACCTCCGACATGGGTAGGGGTTTGTGAGATGGATATACTAAGGGACGAGGGTATCGCATATGGAGAGAAATTGAGAGGACTGGGAGTCAAGGTGGAGATTAAGACCTATAAGGGTGTTCCGCACCAGACACTGGGAATGGATGGGGTACTGGCCGTGGGAAGGACCATGGTGGCGGATGCAACCAAGGCACTTGGAGATGCGTTCAAAGCCGCGTGAGTCGAAAGACAGCTCACGTGGTCTTTCATAAATGCACACAAGTGAATAGGATGAAATAATATCTATGAAATTTTTGATATATCTGCTGTTATGCGATCTTTTGCCAGACCCGATCCTTGACCAGCGTACGATAACATCACGTAGATACCTTTTGACAAGAACGAGGGGTTGATGACAGTTGTACTGTCCACCACCTGAAGGAACTATGAACCCAACCGAACCACCGAATGCGAACGCAAATGCTTACCTTTGAGAATTGCTTCAAGCGACTTGGGAGCACAAGCACGTCCGGAGCACATTCATCTTCACTCTCCACCAACCTGATCCCCTCCGAGTGGGTAACATCAAGGTTGACTTCATGTGCAACGTCGAATGGAGCAGGAAAAATCGGGTAAAAGCTATTCAAAGGCCATCAGATGGTCTTCGATGGGGTAGGAATGGGTTACCTTCGGTGTTGCAAAATATTGCGCGCAAGATTGCTCATGCCATCTGTCGCGGGCTCAGATGCCGGAATCAACGGCTCAACTTCTGGTGTTCGTCTAAAGAATTCCTCCTTGCGAAGATGAAACAGGGTATCGACGCTTGTCACTGCGAATGAAATCCCGTTAACAGAGAAGCGGCAAGGGTTTGGAAGCAGGCGGATGCGCTGTATAACGAGTCATTAGAAGAGGTGCTTCTGGCGCATAGAGTCAAGCTTACAGGATCCTTGCTGAACTCAGGTTTGAGCTCGCACTGCGGAAAGACGGCGTGGTCGCTGATCACATCGTTGATGCTTGGAACCAACAGTACCGTGCTGCCCGGGGACTGGACCAATAAATCCTGGAGTCTCTCGGTAAACTGCCGTTCAAATAACTGTTTAGGCGTCTCGTCCGTGTCCCCATCCTTGACGCGTGAATTTGTTGCGTCAACAAAAGGACCAATCTGGTACGCATGGCAAACATCAGAGAAGTTCTGAAGCGGACAAAGGCCTCATCGTACCAGGAGTATGACCGCGGGCTTGCTTGCTTTCACATTGCCAAACAAGCTTGCCCAGGGTTTATATTCCAAGTCCGAGTCCGGGCTGAACGGCCCGCATGCGATACACATGGAAAAGGTAGCGTTGGCATCACTCGGAGGTGACGGAGGCATTTTGATCGGGGGCAACTGGAATGATGTATACCAATAGGTCTTGAGAAGACTTTTGGAATGGAGGGGGGATAGCGTACCGACAATAGTTCTTCTACGACGAAAAAGCCACCTCCACCATTGCGGCCACGTAGCGCCACAATTGCACCAGGAAAGAAGCTCATTCCACCGACGCCTCTGATTCCACCCCGCAACTTGGTTTCTGGAGAGAAACGTATTGGGACGCGCACGCCGGACCCCATCATTCGTGAGGATTCCAAGACCAAAGACGACTCGTTAAGTTTTGCCCCTGACCCTGATACTTCCGCGTCATGGACTATCCTCCCGACTACGGTTGTGGTTTCCTGGCACGGGTGTGAATTACACGCATAGTCCGGTGAGGGAAACAGACCTCTGTGGCAGCGCTTGGATCGGCAAGCTCGTCAATATGATAGTGTCTCTGAATGAGATCAGCAAATTCGTCAATGCGATCATCCAAAGCTAGTCCATTGCGCGATTAGTTCGCTCGTGAAAAGACTCGAAGCGAAAGAAAAAGCCCACCTTCACTCCTCTCTGACACTTTCTCGTACATGTATCGATCTGGGTCGCATCGTAATCAGCAGACACGCTCGGTGTGATCCACGATACCCTCACATGCTCGACTTTTCTGAGATTGTTCGTCCGACCTGGGTCCTTCGAACACGACTCTGCTCGGTCCGGACAAGTCGGAGACCTCTGACTTGATGATGCTCGATCGCAGTGGCCCAATCTTCAGACCCGCATCAAGGCTCCTCCCCATCGGTGCCTTTGCGATCCCACGTGCCCTGCCCCACCCTCTTCCAAAGGTGAGACTAGCTGCGCTCCGCGAAGCAGCTTCCTGCTTCGTGGCATTGAGTCTGCCCAGGTCTTGCTGCAGTCTTGCCTTGAGATCGGGGACAGATTGGAGGGTGAAAATGGCGAGGGTGTTCGTGTTGGAATAGGACAGCGCTTGCCACTTGTATGAGAGGGACTCTACGGTGAGATTGTACATTATACACATGTTCATGCCTTGGGTGATATGGGTGGGCAGGTGGACTGTGGGAGGTCTCTAACGCGCTTACATTCTTTGACCAGTGTATCGTCCGCGGCTACGGCCTCGGTGAAGTGCTGAGCGATTTCGCTGCGGTAGGCGTCGAGTGACATGACTAGTCTTGGCGAAAAGGTAGAAGAAAACGGACACGTCCAAGATGGACGCGGACGCGGTGTGTTTACGTATTTGTAGTTGCCACAGGCGCGACTTCTCCACCAGCAAGTTCCGTGAATTGAGTGATATATTAGAGTGGCTGCATGTGCATGTTAACCCTACAGGTGATAATACAGATTCAAAACGGTAGGATAGTGTTACGGTGACTGCAAAGAGGCGAGGTCAGGCAGTCGAGACATCAGATTCAGGAGGTACACAGGGTAGGGCATGGGGTTTGAGCCACGGACAGATATGATCAAGGCGACAGCGGGAATAGTGAACAGCAACACAGAGTCTGCGAGGAAACAGCGAGAATGAACATTTTCAAAAGCGCGGTTTTATGCCTCTTGGTCTTCTCCATTGGTGAGGCTGTCGGGTTCAATGTCTTCTTTCGAGTTCGAATCAAATTCGGACTGAGACAACGAGCTTTCTCGTGCAGTATTTGAACTGTTTGTTGGTGATATGGACAAACCCCCTTGATGCGAGGTTGGAGGCGATGATGCATGAGGAATGCTGATGCGGTCGACGATGAGTGAAGTGTGACAGAGCGTGTGGAGGATGCATACTTTTCGGGATTGGGGATAGCAGTGCCAACGGTGTTTTGAGGAGCGACGCCCGCTTTCGAGAGCGCATAGTCACCCGAGTCAAAGTATTTGCGATCCTGATGACAGGATGTCCTCTCAGCGTACGATTACGGACAGCGTATGCTGGGCGCAGTAGCAGACCTTTTGCATTTTGGTGAGGATGTTCTTGTGTGTGGGTAATTTGCCATACAGCCGGAAGAGCTTCTGCTCTTCGTCTGTCATTTTCTAAAGGAGAGTGAGATGGTGTAGATCGTTGCGGTGATCTACTGACGCTGATGTCGATCTTGTTGCGCTTTGCGGGCAGCATGGCGATGAAGGCGAGTCGTCGACGGCCACAGGGGAGGAGCGGACAAGGCTTGAAGCTCGAGGAGGAGGAGGGTCAGATTCTGCTGTAATCTGTTCACCTAGAAATAGTGGAGTTGCGGAGTTTGAATCCCCCATCCATCCTCATGTTTCGGAACTCGGATGTCCTCATGTTTTATTACATTTACACTACCAGTCCAGATCAAAATCTGTCATATCGGCAGCATCCGGAGTCTCGTCCAAGTTGAACAATATCGAATCTGAATCCTCCACCTCGTCGCGCTCGGAGGAACTAGCCAAAGTCTCAAAGCCTTCTGAATCGACTTGGCACCCCGATTCCTGCATCAGCTGTTCATACTTCTCTGAATAATGATGCTCGTGCGGAGCATGTGACGGTGCATGAGTTGGGTCTGCGAACAACGCCAAGGCTCCGGAATCTTCCAGGTAGGCTAACTGAGAAGCATCGTCGCGCAATCCGCTCACAGCCGGGTCTGGCTCGTGACAGTCGACATCCAGGTGGTGATAAAGAGCAAAAGAGCTGGCTTGCGGAGAACGCGTGGTGATGCTTGCTAATAGGGTAGGTGCACTGATAAGAGATTCGTCCGATTGGGCATCAAACTCGCGTTCGCCCGTACTCGTATCTGTGTCATGTAGACGCCACTTCCCATCCTCAGGCCAATCTTCTTTGGCGAATACGTCCATGTCTTCTGGTAATGTTTGGTAGGAATTAGCCAGAAGTGCACAAGCTGACGTCGCGATTTCGGGCAGCTCGACCCAGGAGGCTTCATCATCGATCCCTGCGTCGGGCATACACGGTAGCAGACTGTCGTCGTCATCTTGTGGCAATGTCACGAATCGGGACGTTGCTGCGGGCTATAAACGTGTCGTACGACATGCACTCGCTTAGATGACTGAATGCGACCGACCTTGAAACGGCGTTGGGGGACTCCCTCCCGGAAAAGTTGTTCCATACTCTCGCACAGAACCTGTTCGTCCGTGAGAACAGGCGTCACAGGATGATTACCTGTTTCCTCTTCCGACGTCTCAGAAGCGGCATCATCAGTGCAGGAGGATAGAGTGACAAAGGAAGTCTGGAGAACAGATTTATGATGACTGCGGGCGATCTACAACATAATCGGAATCAATGGTGAAACCCG
>JBBPQU010000125.1:0-37095 GCA_038092655.1 Boletus sensibilis | reverse complement strand
CTGGTTATCACTCTTGCTTTATTCCTGGCTCAACCCATTGATCGGCGAAGCCCATAAATCTCAGCATCTCGCTTCAGACGCTCTATTTCCTCTCGCTGATTACGACCACGTGGAAGGGTTGGTCTCTGGAAATCCCCTTGTAAGTTGAAAACGCACGCTCTGCGTGTGCTGCCAGATTCAAAATTTGCATAGCACCTCGAATCTCGCGGAAATCACAGACCTCATCTCTTCTTTGGTTTAATGAAAGCTTTTTGTGAGTCGAGCGTCGTCGTGCACGAGACATGGCTTTGTTGACGTCGTTGGCCAGCATCAGAATATGTTGCGCTGGTGTTTTTAGTTTTGGTTCAGGTTCTTTTAAACCTTGCAAGTCCGTTCGCGTTGGAACAATACCTCGGGTATGGGTCTGGCCCTCAGGTGGTCATCCGCCGTTGCTCACCGACATCCGCCTAGGTACCTGGAAGTTCAAGGCAAAGGAGCGACCGTTCGACCGATAGTATGGATCATACTCCTTTTCCTCAGCCCGATCGTGTATTCCATCTCATACCAGTGGTCCATCTTCATCGAGGTAAGTCGTTCAGCCACGTCAGGTGAGCATACCTTGCTGGACGATTGCTTTGTGTAGACTCGGGTGGCTGTACACACGGAAGCGCTTGTTTCGGACCTCGTATTCAAGCACGCCTTGCAGATCCGGCTCCAGGGCGGCGAGAGTAATGATGCATCTCCAGACGGGAACAATTCAAGCGGTCAAGCTAATCTCGTCGGTACCATAAACAACCATGTGACGACGGACTTGGCGAATATAACAAAGGCCAAGGATTTCCTCCCGATCGGTATGTCGTCAGTGATTTGTTTGTGGATATGAGGAGGCTGAGAGGACGAAGCGGTTGGCGTCCCCGTGCAGATCATCTTATGTATTGCCTTTCTCCATAGCATTCTAGGCTGGAGGCGAGTTGAATGGATCCGATAGGGTTCCCTCACTGACACGGCACAGTGCTCTGGTAGGCGCCGCGGCCATGGTGATCCTCTTTCCGGTCCCGGGGTATATTGGTAGCCTGTTCCAAAGTGTAGAGGTAGAAAAGATGAGAAAGGTTCGTTCGTTTCGTTTGCAACATGTATTTTACATTTTATGTTCATAGACCGATGGTAGGGTGCAACTTGTGAGCGAAGGTGCGTACGAATGCAGCTCTCTTCGCCACAGGCTGTCTGGTTCTGAGGCGATTCAGCCATGAACGTCCTCCGGATGATCAAACTCTTTGGATGGGAGCGCAAGATCAGTGGCAAAATTCAAGACCGACGTGTGGAAGAGCTTGCCTGGACTAGGAAGCGCTCGCTGCTTCAACTTTTGAACAACATAACAAAGTATGTCTGTCTGCTCATCTGGTGGTGAATGAGCAATAACCTGCTCATAGCTTCATTATACCCATCGTTGGCATGCTTATCACCTACTCTGTCTATGTGAGTTGTCCGAGCACGCTCTAGTTGATTGAATATGTAACTGCGTTTACGGTAGACGCTAGTCGCCAGACAGAATCTCACTGGCAAGTAATGAAGCTGTCTATTAGATTCGCATTTCTCATGACATGCTTCCTCAGCATCCATTGTATTCTCGTCGATGGCTGGTAAGACATGTCTGCATCATTTGAGTGGAGTGATGGATCGACCGCATAGTGTTTGATATCCTCCACACGCAACTTTACGTGGTGGCCACTTCAATACCTTCCTTCATCCAAGGTCATGCGCGTCCTTTACGCTTCTGCTGCGAACTGACCGTGACATCCAGGCAAGGTCGCACTCGATCGCATCAACACCTTCCTATCACATGTATGTATTGACTTCATTCGTCTACTTCCCGGTAGCTGATCCGTCCAAGGATGACATAGTTGGCGAACCCCCAGGAACTGAACGCAGTATCCCTCACGCTGAGGGTGACAATGACATCGCCTCCGATACGATCGGGATCTCACATGCCACTTTTTCATGGACCAAGTCAGCGCCCAGTACGGGAACCCCTCGGAACAAACAATTCACCCTCGGCGTTCACGACGAACTCGTATTTCAACACAAGGAGCTGAATCTCGTCACTGGACCGACGGGTTCAGGGAAGACGTCGTTGCTAATGGCGCTTCTTGGAGAAATGCACTTTCACCCGTCTGGGCCTTCATCTTGGCGTAACTTGCCCTGGCATCTTGGTGTCGCGTATGCCGCTCAGGAGTCGTGGATACTGAACCAGACCATTCGGGTAGGTGCCAGAATCTAGGAGAGGGTGACGCCCCGGATCTGATCAGCGACACAGGACAATATTCTCTTTGGCTCCGATTTCGATCAAGGGCGGTACACGGAGGGTCAGTCCGGTATCTGCTATTCGGATTTGCACGTGTCTTATTTAAATCGCGTACAGTGCTGTTTCAGTGCGCGCTAGAACATGACTTGGCACTTATGGAACACGGAGATCTCACTGAAGTGGGGGAAAGAGGAGTGACGCTAAGGTTAGCGTTTCTCGATTATATCTCGTGTATTTCCTCACACGTGCGAGAACAGTGGTGGGCAAAAGGTGAAGGACATTCCCGGCGAGGGGTTTTTTTTTTCTTGGAGTGAGCTGAGACCGGAACAGGCTAGGATAACGCTGGCGCGAGTCATTTACTGCTCTGCGGAAATCCTTCTCCTTGATGATGTAGGGTTAACGGCTCCGAAGGATCTCAAAGCACTGATGAACTCGTCGAAAGGTTTTCGCAGCGTTGGACGTTCACACTAGCCAATGGATTGTGAATCGCTGTTTCCGAGGCAAGCTGGTGAAGGGAAGAACCATCATAATGGCGGTATGTAGGCGATCGTCTTCCAGTTCCGCCACCTGAATCCATGTGGTTAGACCCACAACGTATCACTCGTTAGCGACATCGCTCGATATGTGGTCATTCTGGACAACGAGGGTCAGGTTCAGACTCACGGACCTCTGAAAGGTGGCGATGGTGGAGACACGAACGTCACCGATACCGACCAAGGCATGGTCCTTGAGATCGATGACCCACCGAGCGATAGCGCTTCCACGTTGGGAAACACAGTTCCATCAGCTGGAGTAAAAGGCGGAATGCTGACAACAGCCGAAGAGATGGCTGAGGGTCATGTTGGTTGGCCAGCAGGTAAATGTGATATTACCCGTCGCGAGCTTTCCATTCCACTGAACGTGTTCTCAGTTCTCCTCTACCTCCTTGGCTGGGGGGGCCGCACACCCGTCCTGAACTGGGGTTTGTTCGTTTTCGGCATGTCTGCTACCCACATTAGCAGACTCGCTCAGTCATGGTATCTTGGTTATTGGGCTGAGCAATACGAGGAATCCACTGTGGTCAACGTTGGATAGTAAGGTTTTGAACGCCGTTTGTTTGAAACATTCCTGAAAATCCCCCCTCAGCAACGTCACGATCTATACTCTGATTCTGTGGAGTACCGTGATTCTTTATTCGCTGTCATACACGGTCAACCTATTGGGTTCGCTAAGGGCCTCCAAGATAATCCATGACCGACTCATCGAGAAAACATTCGGTGCTACATTCAGGTACTCCGTCTCCCTTTCTCTGGTCCGTCCTATCTGAAAGTCGTCGTAGATGGCTCGACACGACCCCAGTGGCTCGAGTCGTCACGAGATGTACTCAGGACATCAGCACAGGTACGTAAAGCTCCTTCATGCCTGCGACTGTTCGATTGACTCGTATAGTGGACGGAACATTCTCGATGTCCTTATCCACTTTAGTAGAGGTGACGATCGCGATGCTAATCGACCTCGCCGCTGTCGTTTATTTAGCCCCACCTTTTGCACTCCCCGGCTTGATCGTCGCAATCCTCGGCGGGTGGTGCGGACAAGTGTATATGAAGGCCGAGCTGTCTGTCAAGCGGGAGCTGAGCAATGCCAAAGCACCCATGTTGGCACACCTGGATGCTGCCCTCGCTGGCCTGGGTAAGTCACTAGTGATGTATGTCTCGGAATGAACGCTTCACTATCGAGACTTGCTCCTAGTCTCCGTCCGCGCCTTCGGTGCACAAAGCCTGTTCATCAAGGAGTATCATTCGTCCATTGACCACTACACCAGGGTAGCTCGTACCTTTCATGCTCTCAACTGGTGAGCGGGTAGTGCAGACGTGTCCCGATCTCTCATACTAACAATATCCAGCTGGGTTTCCGTCAGACTGGAAGCGCTGGGAGCCTCGTTCGCGGCATCACTGGCAGCGTATTTGATGTACGGGCATCACAACATCAACCCCTCGAACGTCGGATTCTCTTTGAATATGGCCGGTGCGCTTGCCCAGTCCAGGTTGTCGCGCTTTCGTTGATGATTTCATTCAGTAAACTTTAGCGGATTAATCCTATATTGGGTCATCATGTATAACGACACGGAAATTAATGGTATGTCGTTGTCAATGTAAAGTGTGTCCGACTGGCGTATTGACCTAGACCCTAGGGAACAGGTAAGTTCGAGGACAAGCTAGAAACGTGCTAGTTGAGCATGTTCTATCTCAGTCTGGAACGCATTGCGAGCTACATGGACATAGAGCAAGAGGCCGAGCCAGTCAGGAAGGCTAGTCCACCCGCATACTGGCCAGCTTCGGGAGACTTTCGAGTAGAAAACCTGTCCGCTCGATACTCGAGTGTATGCAACTATCCTTTCAAGCGAGAATCACAGCCTGATACCGCCCTTCCAGGATGGCCCCAACGTACTCCACAACCTGACATTTCACATCCACGCCGGAGAGCGAATTGGGATTGGTGCGTAGCCCGTACGCTCTCGGTGATCATGAAACATCTGAAATACTACCTTGGCAGTTGGTCGCACTGGAAGCGGCAAGGTTAGTTGACTTGTTTTCTCAAGCCATTCTGCAGACTTGAGACTCGTCATGTAAACAGACCTCGCTCTCTCTCTCTCTCCTCCGTTGCCTTTTCACCGAGGGCGAGGTGTATTATGATGGTATCCTCACTTCCTCTATCGAGCTCGAGGTTCTGCGTTCAAGTCTCACCATCATTCCTCAATCCGTACGTTTCCACTTTTTCTTTCTTTTTCTCAAACTCACCCGTGCCATGAACAACACCCCACCTAATCAGGCTGACCTTCTCAACGGTACGATTCGCCAGAACCTCGATCCGTTTGATCAATTCGAGGACGTGATCCTACACGACGCCCTCCGATCAGTAGGTCTATCCGAGCTGCAGGAATCGAGCCACGACAGCAGCAACAGGCTTACCCTCGATACCCCCGTCACCGCCGGGGGAACCAATCTCTCCGTCGGACAAAGACAGATCGTGGCACTGGCGCGTGCGATGGTTCGAGAAAGCAAGTTGCTCATCCTTGACGAGGGTATGATGGAGTCCCACTTTTTTTTTTTACTTTGCGCGCGCGTTCGATCTGTTGATTTGTCGTTACTCCCCCCCACTCTCGACAGCTACGTCTGCCATAGGTGAGCATTGTACATGAGGACCGTTCAGAAGAATATGTCGTGTCCTGACCCTTTTGCTTTTTCTTCTTCTTTGGTTGTAAGATCACAAGACGGACGCTGTCATTCAGAGGTCCCTCCGAGAAATGAAGGGGGTCACCCAACTTATCATCGCTCACCGGCTGCAGTCTGTGATGGACACGGATCGCATCGTGCGTACTGTGGTTGTCCCAGAATGCAACGAGACACACTGATAAAGTGATCACAGATTGTCTTGGACGCAGGGCGTATCGTGAGTCTTCGGACAAGAGGCCAAGAGCAAGACGCGTTCGTACTGACGTCTACTCACAGGTCGAGCTCGGCACGCCCAGTCAACTTTTGCAGCGAGAGGGAAGCATCTTTCGAACGCTCGTGTACGCGAGCAAGGACAAAGAAGGTCTGCTGACCATGGTGAAACATTCAGCATAAGGCGATTGTCTTCTACGTACGAACAAACGATTCGAGTACTTTAGACGGACGAAACGACTTTTTATAGACGGGAACGAAGACAGGACTGAACATCAAACAAAGCAAGAGAAATGGAACAGATCTACATGTTGAAGTTACTTTGTCAGATCAGGAGCGCCTGTGACCAGAGTCCTCGGCCCGACTACTACGATGGTAGTCTCTGACGCGTGTCGCTTCCCGAGGAGCGCCAGAGTACCTATCGCCGTCAGAATGAGTCGGTCCGCCATATCTCGAATCATATCGCGGAGGTGGACTGAGTGAGCGACGTCTGGGACAATTGCATAAATTCACAGAGTAATGTGAGTAAGAAATAAACATACCGAGTTCGAGACCCATTTGCGCTGCTGCCAGGGTAAGGAGGGGGTGGCGTCGTCGCACGTCTACGTGTTTCCTGTGTCTGATAATGGCCTCTGGAGAAGATGGTCATCGATTTTTTGAACTTGCAGAGTAGAGTGTATTCTTACCGAGGCACCTTGTCATGATCGTCTCTCCCAGATGGCGGGGGACCCGGAGGAGTTCGGGGCCTTCCGCTGTGCGCTGCGTGTGGCACACTTCTGTCTTCTGAATGAGGAGGGCGCCTATCGTACCTATCGTTGGGATCGCGATGGGGCGGTGCCCCAATCGAAGGGTAGTCCCTCTCAGACCCCTGATATCCAGTTCGGTCGTAACGAGACACCGGTGGTGGTGGGGGAGAACTTCGCATGCGATAGTCATCGTACTCACGACGTGGAGCAGGGTTATCGCGACGGTCACGCGGCGGGCTTGGGGCCCGTCGATTATCTCGCGCTGGAGGGGGTGGGGCCGGAGGAGTATCGTAAAAGCGAGCATCCCTCGAGCTAGGGTGTCTTGAATATTCTTCTCGATATGAATGGGCATCTCTAGGTGGATGGTGATGGTAATCACGGGTGCCGCGATCGCGTGAAGGTGGATCATACATGGGACCACCACGCCTGACGTGACATACTCAGCTTGTACAGACAACAAATGTCGGAGATCAACACTTACGATTGAGTGGTCGGACGAGGGCACTCCCTGCCGTGGATTGTAAATTTTGCATCGAATGACCGGATAACAGCACACTCACCTTGCCCAGTGGCCGCCTTCACCGCATCTGAAGCACGCACCAGGATCTTCGGACCGTTTGAACGTTCGCCCACGGCTATGAGAAGGCTCGACCCGGATTTTGTTCCCCATGAAATATCCTTCGTGATACCTGGCAACACTTTCCTCCGCAGCCTCCCTGCTTTCAAACTCCTAAACAGATTCCCGACAATTTCAACGATGAGAGCAAAGGAGAAATCCGGAATAATCTTACCACGAAGCCATACCCAAGTCTAAAAAACGAGAGAGTGGTGTTAGCGAGAGCCCTTTTTGATGAATGAAAAAAAAACCCACTTGAGTTCAATGGCGACAATGTTGCCTATTTTTCCAAAGCAATTTTGCAGATCCTCCGGGCGAGTGTGATCGGGGAGGCCACCAACGTAAACTTTGTTCGGCTAAGTGGCGCAGAGTTCAATACCGGGGCCAGACAAAGGACGGAAGCGACAATGAGAAGAAAGCGAGGACCAATGCAGCGAAACGAGGATGAAGCGGAATACGGTCTAGACAAGCAAGCAGACAAGGAACCAATTGTCGCGTCTCCGGATCTCGAAAGGTGGAGCAGTTCGAAGTCCAAATGCCAGTTACCAGTGTAGCGCCCAGAGCACGACATAAGCTGCGAGCGAGCTGCCCAAGGTGTAGAACATCGACACGAACAGGGCACGAGGACAGAAGACAACAGGGGCAGCAGAGCAGGAATTAAACAGCAAAAACGAGAGGATAAGACCTAAGCACCTTGACTTGTCTTTCACGAGTAGATTCTGTTTTTGCACCGTGCGTTTCTTCGAAGGCCTTGCCAGTAGCCATTTCAGTAGCCCGCCCAGCATCGTCAAATTGAACGTCGCCTGCACCGTTTTCGATTTCGTGGGTGGTGGCGGGGCCCATTGCTGCGTCAAAGTCGTCGTCAGCCAGATTCCACTCAGTGGTGTGTGTGTTAGGGCCCATTGCGGTAAAAGATGCGGATGATGTTGCTGCGAGTTTTGTTTTTGTTTTACTTTTATTTATTTTTTAAATTCTTACTCAGTGGCTGCGATTATCTGATTCCTAAGTTACAAGAAAACTACTCAGAAGCCCATAAAACAAGACGAACAAGTCCAATATTGTACAACGAAAGCACAAAAAGGTCCATTGTCCATTTTCTAGCGTTCTCAAGCGAGAGTCCACATCCCGCTGGCAACTCCAATCATGACCAGCATAAGAACACTGCCAAAAGCCTTGGTATCAAGGGCAGTTGCGCCACTTGTACTAGGAGTGGAGCTCGATCCCCCGCCGGAACTACCAGTAGAACCACCGACAGGAAGCGTGGGGACAGAGGTGCCAGTGGCACTAGCCAAGCAGGATGAAGCCGCCGCATTGGCTGCACTGGTGGCTGATGGTGCGTGAGTGTTGACCGTGCCATTTCCGCCAAAGCTGCAGGCCTGGGCATTGTTGTTGTTGTCGAGATAATACTGGTTCATTACCCAAGACAGCATAACAGCTACGGAAAAACATCTTGGTGATTCAATTCATGACACATGAAAAAATGACACGTACTTGGGTCACACGCAGACACGGCACCGTACACGCCAGTGTTGCCGTTGGCCGCAATGGGATCGCAAGTGCTGCCAGCCTGCCCAAGCAGACTGCAACCGTAATTAAGCAACGAACCGACAATTGCACTATAGTTCGAGGTCGTTGGAGTGAACTGACAACTCAAGTTGTTCTCCAAGCATGTGCAGGCGGCAAGGTTCGGAGTAGGTGGTAAAGTGGTGGAAGCAAGCATAGTTGAGTTCTGCTGTGGGCAGCGCGGGTAACTCGTTGATCCAGCTGCGCTCTTGGAGGGTGAATTAGGAGGTGAAGCCTGGACATACTGAGTCTTGAGGTTGTCAAAATTCTGGTTGACCGTAACTGTACTACCATCAGCGGAGATGGAAACTATACCATAGTCGCCTTGCGCGCTCGTGGCGGGGAAGTAGGAGAAGGCAACACCACCCGACCAGACGGGGGACATGTCAGAGCTGAGAAGAGCTCCGACCTCACTCCAGTCAGTTGGTGGATTCGTGGGGCAACCGAACTCGCTAAAGTAGGCGGGAACGTTGTAGGCTGAGTAAAGAGCCTCCGTTCCAGCATAAGATGCCTGGAAGGTCGAATTTCCACACCATTGACTGCATGGGTGTCAGATATCTCGAATGAAGAGTAGGATGCAGTTGTGGTACGTACTAGTTGTTAAGCCCATAAAGATCGATTGCAGTGGCACCGGAGTTGGCACTCGAGGTATCACAAGAGAGATATTCAGCAAGGGGAAGAATCCATGACGAATCGCCATCAATGGCAGCATATCCAACAAGAGCGGACGACTTGATGGAATTGCTGTAGCAAAAATAGTTCAGCGAACTATAGGAACAACCTCGGCGCAAAACTCACAGGTATGACTTGACGTCGCGGGCAGCTGCTTTCACAAACGTAGCTGCAGCTGTTCCGTTGGGTGCAATGACGACTTCGTTTCCTACATTATAGGCCAGAACGTTGTCATACTTTGAAAAGGCCTGAACAGTCTCGATATATTGGTCTTGAAGGGCTGTGGTCCATGATGGAGCATTGCGATCGATGGAGCCATTCACGGGCAAAGCTAGATCGATCCTGGGACACGGTCAGGATTCCCCGGACGTGCGTGAGATTTCAACACCCAACGCTCACATGGTATAAATTCCAGCATTGCTGAACAATTGCATACACGTATCGTGGTTCAGCGCCGAGTTGACACTGTAGGCACGAATGGTGTTGACACCAAGTTGCTGGAGATAGGGCAAGTCACGCTGACAAGTAGTGCCATTAGACAAGGGGTCGATGTAGGTGGAGGGCTCGAGGAAAGGGTTGTTGGGGTCAGCAACGACCTGACCTAGAGACAAACCTGAGGCGATATGCGGGAGGAGAGGCATGGAAAACACGCACCCTGTGCCTGGTAAGCGACACCTTTGATGTAGAATCTATTGCCATCGGCGGTATAGAGGTATCTACCAGTCCGAGTGACGGTCTGGATGGCTTGCACACCGGAGAGAATGGCGCACGCAAAAGCGAGTGCAGCTGCGATGCGTGGAGGCATCGCTGATGAAAGGAGAGAAAGAGACGTAGAGAGCGTCGGGATGAGAGACCAGCTGTCGGTCGAGTTTAATATGGACGAGCAGTACGGGGCAAACTCTGATCCGTTTTATACCCCGCCCTGGGACAAAGACACCCCACTTGTAAATAATTCACAAGCGTAACAAATTGAGTTTCCCCGCTGAGCTCTATGTAGATACCGTATCGGATTTTTGAAAATCTCGCCATGGAACTAGCGCTTCAGCCCGAAATAAACGGGAAACAAGAATGGCTCGACGTGCATCAGAAATCTCGGAAAGGACCCACGAGGCTGGTCTCGCAATAGTGCTTTGCTTATCGAAGTAGCGGGTTTTTTTTCATGTACTAATCGGAGTAACAAAAGCGCTGAATTATGTCGGTCTGGACTCTGTAGACTTGTCAGTAAGGTCCGTTGCCCTCGGTTACGTCAATACATATATGCATATCGGTCCATCGGCGAAATTACAGTTCCCGAGGGAAAAGGCGTGTACTGCGAGAGCTAGAAGATGTGCGCAAAAGAGTTGCTAACACTTCAGCTGCTTTGCGGACGAGTCGTAGTGAAAGAAAGATCTTGGAGGACTAACTTCATGATCGTCGGCCCAGTTAGGTCCTAACCGGAACTTGAAAAACATAACATAACGGTCCGGACAGGCCGACGTGGATAAAAATTAAATAAATCCTATCGTTATTTCCACACATCAGCGCTTCAGCAGCGAACCAGCCAGGTATAACAACAATATGGATCCAGAAAGCAACGACGCATAGATTGCACAATAAGTACACAAGGTAGTGCTGCGGCATGGTTCGCCATTAAACAGACATTGCTTTAGATGAGTGGAAGATTAAGGCTGTACAAATGCGGCAGATAGAGGCGTGTAAAAAAAAAAAAGGGCAAGACAAGTGGAAACGTTTAGAAAGCAAGACCAAGTAATAGCTATCGGGGTTCAATTGTGTATGCCAGACCAAAGTACAAATGTGCGAGGTGATATGATCGAAGCCGGCCGATGCCCATAGGTCGAAAGGGTACTCCGGGAAGACGAGACGGGCAAGCAACAAGCAACAGGGAGGTATCGGGCGTCGAACGCAAGGGAGATAGAATATACATAGAAATAGGGCATTAACGAGCGTCTAGAAGGTTGAAGCGGGGTCGACGAAAACGCGGTGGTTGCCACAGGACGTTTACATCCCGTATCCGTAGCTCTGGTAGGGATCGCTCAATGATCCAGCGAGACCAACGTTGCCAAAGCTCACGTTAGCGTACGCCGACACACCGGAATAGCCGCCGGCGTGGGTATGCGGGGGTGTCAAGCTGGCATTATGAGGCGAGCTGTTTTGTAAAACATATCCATCGATGGAGCGTGCTTGGAGGCCATGCAGTTGAGGAGGCGCCAAATGCGAGTGACCATAAGAGCCTTGCCCTTGCATTCCGTAGAGACTGGCCTGCGATCCATAAATCTCTGCAATCGGGCCATTGGGGTGGATACTCTGTGGGAGGTGTCGCCCAGTAGCAGGGGGGTGAGCTAAGCCGAGCGCCTGATTGTTATGGTTCATGTTCATCATTTGAGGTGCATGGTATCCACCGTTGTAGTTGTCCACTTGCTCGCGTTGCAGCTTGTTTTGAATGCGTTTACCGTAGGGGGTATTGCGGATAAGTGGAAGAACCGGACGAATACCCTCAACAAGAAGGGCGCGTTGGGTAGGCTCCGCGTAGTCAAGTGCAGTCTGCATGTCATCAGTAAGTGGTATTCCAAGGAATATAAACACCGACTTGAACACAATAATTGCCATAGGAGTCGCGCAACAGCTTCTCCAGACGAGAACGATTAAGCAATTCTTCGATGAGCATTTTTCTAGTATTGTGTTCGGCCACGCGAACGCACTGTACGGCAGATTTGGCATGAATAATCTGGCATTCACAACGTGACAAAATGACAAACCTTTTCAATAACATTGGAGCTGAATTTCTGAACTGAAAGAGCGCATACATTCCCTGCGAATTGACGGATGACACCATCGCTGAAGCGGTTGTCGTTCAGGTCCAAAATATACTGTACGACCTAGTAACCGGGGAAAAGTTGACAACCTGATGCTACGGCGATGTTTCGTGGCACTCACATAGTTTCCATAAGGGTCCTGGACCAACGTGAGAGCGTTATAGGTGATCTCATTCACAAGTTGAACACGTTGGTGATCGGAAGCATGGTCAATGCATCGTTGTAGAACACAACATCCGTGGCGGTGAGTTGCAACTTCCACGCAATTAGCAGCGACAGCGTTGTAGATAAACTGCAAGGGATGAACGTAAGCGTAAACATTATCAGAATGATGCGCCGCCAGTACCTGGTTGTCTTCAGGGGCGAGCTTGTTAAGACATTTCTGAATGACATGGTTGCCGTTGAGATCCTTGATAAGCACAACAACATGGAGGCTGAGCGCGACAATAATGGAGTGAATCTGAACATTGTATCTCTGATCAGTCTAAACTCTCCCGTGAGTCTGGAAGAGAAGAAATAAAGTGAACCAGACTTACCTGTCGTCTAGTGGACAGGAAGTCAATCATTTTTTGTACAGCACGAGTGCCATGCATGTTGAGTGATATATTGACCAAGTCTTGCGCAACCGATTCGCAGATAACATTCCGTTGTTCGTCGGTGGAATACTCCAAGAGTTTTTGGCACAAATAGTTACCAAAGGGATCTTCGCATTATCAGCATGACAGTTGACGTAAGGCATGCTAGCACCCACCCGTCATCAGATCGGCAAAGTGACCAAAGGTTTCACGGAAGATCATATCACGATGCTCTGGAACACCCTCCTCGAGCTTCTTTTGAAGGTACCGGCAGCCATGCTGATCCTTGCACAACGCTGGAATTTCACCCTGCAAGTCTTCAATACGGGTACCGGCAAACCGGTTGACTATAGAAACGTGAGTTTCCTGGATTGGTCATGACACTCAGTCAGGGACTTACGATCCATATCACCGCGTTTGTGCTTGGGACCGTGGAGACCGTTCATTTTGCCGTCGGGTCCGCCACCACGTCCAAGACCAAGACCATAACGAGACCCATTGTGATGGTAAAGCGCAGTCGACCCACTCGCACCATTGGCTATAGGACCATTCCGCCCGGACGTGTCAAAACTGTAAGCGCTGTAGCGAGAACCATCTAATTGACTGGTGAGGCCATACACTGAGTCAACGCCATACTGCTGTATGGATGATAAGAAACTAGGGAAATGACTATAATGAATGAAATACCTCGAACGACAAGCCAGAATCACTGAATTGGCTGGATGGTAACCGAGATAACGATGGTTGAATATCAGCTTTCGCGGACTCGTCGAGGTGTTGGTTTCCTTGTGACGACAGACGACCGCTCAGGTTTTGACCATCTGGGGTAAGAGGTGTACCCGGAGTTTGCAACAAATGATTACTACTACCATTTCCGATGGATAGAGGTGTCGCGGGAACAGATCGCGTTGCAGTGCTGAGACCGTCAATAGCACCGGAAGGAGAACCCCGACGAGAGGACGGAGCACCAGATGAGCCAAGGCTCATCTGCGAGTGCTGCCCAATGTGTGGTGTCGACGTCCCGGAGACCGCACCAGCAAGCTTCCCACTGAGATCCATCGGAGAAGAGGTCAACGTGAGCGTTGGGTTCGTCACTGTGCGACGATCGGTTCTAGAGCTCAAGCCATCTGGGCCACGGGGATTGCCCATGAACTGCGGCCATTCGGATGGCTTTTCACCGCGAGCTGCGAAAGAGTTCCGTGGGGAGGTCTGTGGACGATGGGCGAGGTCCAGTGCAGCGGAAGACGTTGATATCTAACGAAACCTGAAAAATGATACTACACGCTCGAATGCGAATCTTACCTTGTTTGCATAGGATGCAAACTTGTCATCATCCGATGTCGGAAGATTCTTCATGGCATCTTCATAATATGAGGCACAATGGACAAACAGTGGCGCAACTTGAACTCACTGTGCATCTCTTGGTCCAACTGCTCATCGAGCATCATGCCAACGTTGTATTGTTGACCAGAACGCGCATGGTCATTCTCGTTATATCGCCCTCTGGCCATGAGAGATTGCGTGACTGCACCAGGGCTTGGTGTAGCCCGGTTAGGTCTTTCCCCGGAGAGTGCCATCCCGCGAAAATGCTCCACCAGCTCTTCGTCGTGGCTGCTCGTGGAAGTACGACGACTCGCTGGCATGCTCTTCGCACCGGCACGATTGTACTGCCCGTTCATACCGTGACCAGATCCAAGCTCAGGCGAGAGATCAACGGACGGGGCGTAAGTAACCGACTTGCGCTTGTCGGCAACAGCAGAACCAACGGCTTTCGAGAGAACATCCACGTCGACGGAAGAATGGGAAAGGGCTGACTTGATGAAGTTGTCCCCGTGTAAAACTGCATTGACGCGTGGTGGGGTGGTCGGGGCGGAGACGGCCAAACCGGCGGAATCGTAGGGGATATTGAGCAGCTCCTGCGCTTGCTGATGCTCCAAAACCCGCATCTGTTCCTCGAACATCTTCCGCTGGATAAGACGCTGACGTTCGTGTTCCAAACGCTTCAGTTCGACGCGCTTTGTGGGGAAAGCCTGGTCAGATAACAAGAAGCGCGGAGCAAGTGAGACTTACAGCTGAAATGTCAGGCATGTTAGTACCCAGCCTCGCAGCCTGATGCCAAGAATTCTAATTTAGAAATGGGCGCTTCTATAGAAGAAGACATACCGAGTCTGCGAGGTCGAGGAAAGCAGGTGGACTCTGCTTTCTCCCATCCGAGGCTCGATTATCGGCGGAAGTATTAATGTTTTCAGCAATGTTCATCTTGAATAGTAAAGCAAAGGACGACTTTTCTTCCAAAAGAAGTTGAGGACAGAAAACAAATTGAACGAAGAAACGAGATTAGGAAACGGTAATGCTAGTTGCACAGTGGTAATCCTAACGGGGGATGCGAATGAGAAGAGATACGCGGAGTGCGCGGTGGAGAACCGACCTTGAAGCCAATTTTGAGCCGTTCTAGAAAGGACTGATGATACAATACGGCCAGGAGGGCTGGTGAACGGGCGGGGGACGCGGAGGAGATATGAGAGGGAAGAGAGGGAGGAGGAGGAGGACATACCTTTTGAAGTGTCCGGGTTTTTTGCAGCGCAATGCAAGGGAAGGACGCTGAATGTTGTGTAGTTAAGACCAGCGAATTTAAGGCACTTCGGTAACGTGGGGATCAAAAAAGGCTGGGCTTACCCTCATTTTTTTTTTCAAAGTCCGCTACTTGAGATATGTTTTTCTTTCGTAAATGCCGATCCGTGAAACAGAAAAATGTTGCGAGACATCCACCACGTCCCGCACAACGCGCAACATTCGAGACATATCTCGCAGTAGAGTGACAGTACCTTACTACAACTTGTCTGTAGCTGCTCCTAGTACAATCCACAGCGACCCGCTTAACTCTTCATCACGCGATTGGCTGTTATGGTTATTCGACCGGGTCCGGCGTAAGGGATCCGTTGCCAATTCACTCCATCCCTTGTGCCCTTTGGTCATCCCCCCGCCGCGGTTACTTTTAATTCTATCACGCCATGCCAACGCGAACCTAATCTCGCCGCTCGCCTGGGCATCGTCCGGGGATCTCACGGGACGATGCCAACACGGTGCTGCTATCCGATAGAGAACAAGCGTATATTACTTAAACAAATGATTCCACGGGAACGACAGTCGATACGCTAGTCAGCGACGTTGCATCAGGAATCTTTTCCTCTGCAGAGGTTGCACCGTTCGGTACCCGTCCATTCCCTCCTTGCTTCAGCTCCGAGGTCACGCTTTGTTCCGCAGTGTCAACGATCACGCCCTTGATGGTGCGCCGATCGTCATCGTCGTCTGGCTTCCCGGCACGACCAAACTCCCCAACCTCCGAAGAGCCCGACGGTACATCTACAAATGCACCGCCTTCCCGGGCTTCTTCCGCTGTGTCTGTCGTGCATTTTGCCGACACTTGTAAAACAGTGGGTGAATTGCGTGAGCGAAAGAAGCCCGGAAGAGGCGGAAATCCGAGGGAAAGCTTCGAGTACCGCGAAAGCGTACTTGTACCTCCTTCACCCTGACCAGCTTTCGGCGTGGTCACGCCACTACTTGGAGAGGCGTTTGGCTCTTGAGGTAGCTCAGCAGTAGACACACTTGGACTCCGCCCCGCCCTCGGCGTTTCGGATGCTCGACTGGTAGTAGATGGAGATGTCGCAAGGGGGGGCGTGGCTAGACCCACCGTAGACGGTGAGTCCTGACTCCGCGGGTTGCTTAGACCACCATCAGAACTGTCGAACGGAGACCACGGTGTTCACTCACTGAACACTTGCACACTCCCCGTCAGTAAGTGTGAGTAGCAAATTTTTCAGATTAGGTAATGTATGTCGCATATCAAGCGCTCGCAGATCACGGTCCGCCATAAGCTGGAGCACCTGTGAGAATCGCCGCCAAGGTGGATTGCAACAAGCTTACCATTTCTATATCCTTGTTAAGGAGGAACACTGCATATTCAAATCGATACGTATCCACGCCTTTCGAGAAGAGAGGAAACCTACAACTTGTCGGTCAAGGAACCATATTAGGAGGAAAGGTCTGACACACATTCGAGGGCCAACCATTGCTGAGATATTGTCTCTGATCAAGCTTCTGCTCCCAATGTACGTTATTGGGTAGACGAGACCTTTCCCCATATACACGGAGAGGAGTTGCACGAGATGAGCCGCGTATCCCAAAGCTGTTGCCACCGATTCTTCTGTGACCTCCTTGTGAGATGAAAGCGACAAAGGCGGCGCGGGCTCGTTGGAATGAAAAGGGATGGGCAAAGGAACGGCGAGAATTGTAAAAAGGAGTTCTGATGAGGACAAAAGTTCAATTGGGTATATTGTAGCAAGTCTTGATATGAGTGACGTTCGAGTGGGTGGAAGGCAATTTCGGACGGCAATGAGATTGTTCCTAATGGGATGGGTCAACATGGACGAAGAAGCCCGGCTCGGCCACACCTACCTCTCCTCGGTGACTTCAGCCACCTGATCCGAGAGCGTGGACATCTCTCGGACTTGCAGCGCCTTCGCCTTTGTGAGACAGTCTCTCCGAGTCCGGATCTGCATCCGGCGCGTGGCAAGGATGTCACGTACTAAAGAAGAAGGTGAAAGGCGTGTTGCGAGGCGAAATGAAGGAAGCACGATCTCGACATACAACGATTTGATCCTTCAATTATGGCTTGGGTTTCGGCCCGTCGGTCCTCAATGCGCGCTTGACGTTCGGAAGCTTCGCGTTTCTGTGAATACGGGTCAGACTTGCGGCAATTACATAACAAGTCAACTTTGCTGTACCAAAGTTGCAGCATGGTCTTTGGCAAGGCAAAGATCAATTTCTCTAATGACATCATGGAGCGACTCTTCTGTGTCTTGTATACATGCTTGTAGAGTCACTAATCTGAAGGAGGTGAGTGAAGCGCTGCATATTTATCCGTTTGGGTCTACTTACTGCAAAAGTTCTTCCATATTGGTCGTCCTTGCTTCCAACTTACGGGATCTCCGGGGAACACCTAATAGTGACTGACTGCCTCGTATTATCTCGTGGGATATTGAAGGAATGACTTCTGTACTTTGAATAAGTTTGCGGCCTTCCGATTCTGGGTCCGTATTGTAACCCGACGGTGACGGTGACCGCGATTGAGATCGCGAGCGAGACCAAGCGGGAGGTGGCAAATGAAAGCTTTGACCAGTGGGTAGGAAGGACATTACGAGCGTGTTCGACGGTAACTGTGACGGTTGGTTCTCGAGCTTATGAAAGCAATGCAACGAGTGAGTCGATGAGTTCGCTATATCGGTCTCTCGCACCTACTTCGGGGGACAATGGTATCAGATCCAACAAGGAAAAGTCCCATTCTTCCAACACCTTCCACCGTGGACTCCCAGAAGCGCCTCCGGTGTCGTCACAGTCCTTCTGTTTACCCTTGGCGCTTCCCAAATGCATGGCGTTGAGATCAACTTTTGCCCAAAGTTGGATTCTGAGCCTGTCTGTGCTCAGATTTGTGTGTTCTGAAAAATCGGACTGAGATGATGCATCGAGGCTGTAAAGTGGATTTGTAGAAGGACGATGTATCGGTGAGATGTAATTGGGGACCTTGGGGAATAAGGATGATTCTCCGGAAGACGGAAGGGGTAATTGGTGACTCGAAGACTTTTGCAATGGCGCAGAAGGCGACACCTTATGTGTCTTTGCAGCTGGTGAGGATGAAGATACTTGCCGTGCCATGAATTGTGGTTTTCCCTTTGATGTGGATAAACGCGAAGTTGCATGTGAGGCACTAAGTGTAGAGAGTGTCTTTGCCGCTCCTATGCTGGCAGATCGGGATGTTCTTGCTCCTTTGCGAGTAGCTTGCGCCGAAGCGTTGGAGGGTGTCGCCGATGTAGTGGGGGATGGGGAGGGTCCACTGTCAGCGCGAGATCTCGATTTCCCATTGATAGACGGTGGTGATGGCAAAAGAAGTGGTGGTTCAGGGACAGCTATTGTTATAAACGTCTCCACGAGACGCGACCTAACAACCTTCTCCAAGGTCCGCTGAGAGTGATCGAAATAAAGCGTTGACACAGGGTGATTGGAGACCGAATTGGTGGGTGCTGCAGACGAAAAGCTTGCTGAGAGGCCGTGCGAGGAAACGGTAGAGGTAGTCCGGATCCGACTTTGTCTTGGAGCTGGAGCAGAAGTGTTGGTCACCAGTGAGCGAGACAAGGCGTTCCCCGAGCTTGATGTTGGTCCTACGCTGCCCCCACCCGGAAAGCCCACGCGTGACTGTGTCCTCCGCCGCCCCCTTCCCTCCCCGCCTCCCCTCATCTCCTCCGAACCCCCGGTGATATCATCCACAGGGACATTCTTCAAGGTGTTGACCGAGGTCGTCGATATTCGCCGAGATCGTCTACGCAGCAGAGTCACGTCGAGGTCGTCGGATAGGTTCCCCAGGGGTGTGAATTGAGAATGTGTCGCTGGTTGGGAGAGGGCTGAGGCAAAAGCGTCACGGACAGGAAAGGGTGTGAGATTGCGTATCTGGATCGACGTCAAGTGTCGAAGGCGGCGCTGGAAGCATCCCTGGTGTAGGAGAGTGTCACTCGAGCATGCGCGCGTGCTGAAGCGTATAGCAACACTCACCTCGCTGTGAGCTGGCTTCGAGTCTGGGCCGAAGCTGGTCGAGCTGGGTGTTGGCAACGCATCCTGAGCACCACCCGACATGTCAAGATGCCCAAATGTTGGCAGCAGGAATGCTTTGTCGGTGAACGTATACCTGTAAGCGAATAGAGCTCGACTGTGCCGGGTGTGGAGTCTCAATTGGACTGTGGATACAGCGGGCGATCCTTTGCTTTCCTTTCCTGGACCGGTCATTCTCAAGTGCGCTATGCAGACTCAATCTCACACTCCCAACAGCGATTCTACGGCCATGGGTGCTCTCGGACGGACAGCAGGTCCATTTGGTGCTATGCCACCACCGCCCGCGCCAGCAGGTAAAGGTGCCATGCTGGAGCGTGAGGCCAACGCGTTGTCATCCTGCTTCAAGGCAAGTGCAAGTTTCAGCGTGTTCGAATGATATATCTCATTTCGAATAGAACGCAGTCGTAAAGACTGGTCAGATCTATGCCTTCCATGCTGACGCACACAGACTGTAAGTAAAGGACTCAACCATAGTTCAGAGGGACGAATGCATTACCCTAATACTACTCGTTCTGGTAGAGGGATCCACAAGTACGCCGCATATCCGCCACGTACACTGACAGCCTCTCTCGGTCACGAACTCGAAAAATACGATCAGTTCTGTGACGCCATTGAATCGCAGTTGGTGAGCAACTCTCTTCTATCACCTAGCCACCCTCTCAAACATCGTCACATCAGTTGCGTGCTATTTCAGTCTTGAAACGAGATTTGACCCGCGAAGAACGTCGTGCACGAGAGGCTGAGCAAGCTGCTATCGCAGCACAGGCACCGAAAATCCCTCTACCATCTATCGAGGCGGGTGACGTTACGACGCTACCATCGTCTACTCTGGGTCAAGGCTCGCCACAGGGACCTACTCCACACATACCCATGCGTCGCCAATCTGCCATCTCGTTGTCTTCTCTCAATCGGAACGCTCTCCCGCCCAAGCTTGATCTCTCTTCGTCTTCCATGCGCCTCTCGGCCGAGGAGGTAGCGTTATTTCCAAAGGGCCTCGTCCCGTCTCCCGTATCACTCGCCCCGAAATCAGCTCGCCCGTCAGCGACAGCCGACATTGACTTGATGGCAGCATTCGCCTCGGCTGCAGCTGCTAATGCAGACAATCAGCGTGTCGATATTGACCTTACTGTGTCAGACAGTCCACCGACCATGATGACTAGCGTCGACACTTCTTTGGGGAGTTCTGCTGATAAACCCATCGAACTTGATCTCGATGCCATTGACATGGAGATGTCGGACATGACGAATCTGTTTGGGGACGCCCCGGAGTCCACGTCTGGAGACAGGCAGACGACAGTGGATAGCCTTTTTTCTCCCGCAACGGCCGATTCCGGTGCACCACTGTCAGCAAATGAGGTTTCGCAGGCTCAAAAGGGGGGCGCAGCGGATGCTCATATCGACATGGAAATCTTAGGCGCTCTCCATGCCGAACATGGTGGCCAGGGCGAGAATTTGTTTGGTTCGGTGGCGAGGGGGTCTAGCGGTGGGATCCAGCAGCCGCATTCTGGGAGCAATGTCGCCCCACCTCCATCATTGGTATCTGGTTTCACTCAGGCTGGTATGCAGAGCAGTGTGGGTGGATTCGATTTGTCTACACTGGACCTATCGAACCTCGACCCGGCATGGCATAACATGAGCTTGACAGACATGGAGGCACTTTTGAATATGCCCTCGTCGGGGAGCAACCAGGAGGGTCAGAAACAGGGACCGTAGGGATATCAGGGACTGCGCTAATGCATCCTCCTGCTAGTACTCATTAACATTCACGATTGCCAGACAATCCGATAATCAACCTATATAATAACTGAACCACTGCCAAAGACAGGTCAATTAGAACACTGATAAGGAGTCACCAACTTAGGGGGTACCCGTAGTAAGGAACTTCTCCAGCTTCTTTCGCAGAGGATGTCCGTTACGGACACCGACGGCACATAAAGTCGCCGTGAGGTCTGTTGCAAGATTGAGTCGCTCCTCTGGATTTATCTCCTGCACTTCTAAGAGCTCTCGCACAGCGCGCGCGAGTCGACTCTTGGGGAGATGAGACTTGTCTCCGATGGGTGCAGCTCCTGGCCTCCGTTTCCTCCCCTTCATCTTAGGAGCAGCCAACAAAGGCTCGATAAACTCCGTCCTAAATCTCCTCAACGCCAAAGCTGCCAAAGGAACGACGCGATCCAATGTACTCGCAGCTTCCGCACGTTGCTCGGCCAGGGCAAGAGCCTCGGCCGAACCATCATCCTCGTAGCCCCACTTCTTCAGCTCCTCGACCCTCCTCTCCTTCAATTTCTTGGCAATCTTTTCCCGTGTGTCCCCCTCCTCGATGGACTTGGCGACGGCATCGAAAATGTCGCTCAGTGTGAGCCAACCTCGATCCTCGTCTACGGCGCGCTTGACATAGTGTCTATTGACGTAGTTGAGAAGTCGGTTGACGGAATGTGCACCCACACTATAGCGCTTGAAGCACGGGATGATATACCGCACGAGCGTAGTGTCGTCCTCTGGTGCACCCAATAACAGCTCTCGGGCGAGGTCCATATAGTACTTGTCGAGGTGCTCGTAAAGATCTGTACCGCTCGCCTGCCTAACGGTGTCCTTATCCACAGCACAATGCACCTCGGGTGAGGAACGCGCGCTCGCAGCCTCGGACTGAGCGGTGAAGTAGTTGTATGTAGCGGTGTGTATGCCCATGTGGTATGAAATATCGATGGCAGGTGCTTTGTCGATGGTGTTGGTCGGGGAACGGACGATGTGGCTCAGCGCGGGTAGAATGTAACCCCAGAGGGAAGACAGCGAAGCGGAGGGATTGGCACTTCCCGCGGAGGGATTCGGCATCGGAGGTAGCAACGCCGTGACCCCCTCTGTCTGCTTTCCCTTTACCTTGGACATCGGTACAGGAACAGCGTGATGCGCTGTGTGATGCGATTTCCGTTTTTTTAAAGAAAAAATAGCTTTTGAGCGCTAGTGGGGGACTGTTACTGTAAGTTGGCCGTTGGGATTAAGCTACAAAGGAGGTTGAAAGTTGACCTACAAATATATTACTAGTTGATGTTGACACAACCTGTGAGATTGGGATTAGGCCGTTACGGTCTTGCACGAGGCCCAGCTTCTCCGAGACCAACCGATGCTGGGAAACCTTGTCATGCTGGGCTAGTTTTTACCAGTACTACCGGAGGTTTGAAACGAGGACGGTTACCGTCACCAGCTATCGGAGGCCACTCGTCTATCATTATTATATCCTGTCTCCAACCGTTTTCACCCAAAATCGTCCATTCAATCGCTCCACATCCTTGTTGACAAGATCTCATATCAGCGTGCTGGTACGTAAGGACTCTTATGGAATTATATACATTCAAGCGTAGGGACAGTCTAAAGGCAGGGTGTTACCGATAAGAAATATGTACGACACCTCCCAGCAGAGGTCTGGGTAATCCCATTGGACCCATCCCGAAGGTGGTTCGCGAGCGTATAAATGCAATCGTTGAAAATGTCATTGTCCTGATCTGAAAAACGAGTACTTCTCGAGGAGCTTCGTAGCGTAGTCTCATGACCGATGATCTCTTGCATAAGTATGGGCGTCCACACAGACGCGAACCACCCAATACATTTCAGATCTCGTGTCCACTTTCGGGTAAGTCCCTTGAGCAATTTATCTGTGTCAGAGATGGCCCAGGATTAGGGTCTGGTTTCGTACACATGCAAAACGTGATCCTGGCGTAAATGCCCGGTTTTCTAGCAAGAGAATGTAATTTACATGATACACCTTGTGGGCTACTAGGGCTTTGCGAGTTATGGAGACCTCTAGGCAACAACGTCCTCGAGAGGAGGTGGGCCATCGTCATCAGAATCGGACTCGGGGGCTTCGTCTGCGACTGGTGCAGAGGCACCACCAAGATTGAAATCACCGGCCTGCTGCATCATCTAAGAAGATCGGGTGAATCAGCTCGCGATGACATGTTAAGGACGAAATGGATACCTTGGAAAAGTCCATGCCGTCGTCCATTCCTGGGATACCACCTACTCCAAAGTCGTCGTCAATATTGGGGTTTCCGTCTTGCTCGTCTTCGTCGACCCATTTGCTAAAATCGGTCTTGATAAAGGGTGTTTTGACCTTTGTTAGTCGTGGCCAGTACTCAGACTGTGATTCCTTTTTGCGGAGGACGGCGACGAGGGAACGCGATGTGAGGCGGCTTGTGGATTTCTGAATGTCTGTGAGAATGCGCCTGAACGGACGGAGGAGGGAATCAGACCTCTGGATCAACTTCTGCGAAGAAGTCGAGGTCAAACGCGTAATTGGTTTGTCCATCCCTATGGACAGGGATGAGGAACGAATTAGGCGAGTAAGAGAGATCAGGCTACCTGCCAGCGCTCGCCTTAAAGGATAGGCTGGTAGAGGTCATCACATATTCAAAGGTGGACTCGATGATGTCAGGGAGATTGACAGTCAAGTAGACGACGTTCTACATCAGATACGGTGAGAGAGTAACGGTGAGGATGCGGAGGATGGCGGACCTTCTCTGGCGTTGAGGCGTTGCTGCGCTGTGCCCAGAGTACTTCTGGATGTTTTGACATGGCGGCGTGTTGATGGGGACGATGAGGAGTAGCAAAGGCGCTTAAAAGGGTGCGTTGGAAATGTCGAGAACGATGGAGAACACTCGTCCCGATATGGTCATTGGCCAATCTAATCGTATTATGTAAGTCGATCATCACGTGACTGTGTCCTGACACGCTGCGGTTCAGTGTACACTCAGCTACGACCGCCTATAGAAGGTGTTGCGATGTGGTGCGTATGTTTTTTTTTTCGACATAACTTGGACAGTCATTCAGACCCTTGCTAGGTGCACCCGCTGGTTCTTGCCGTTGCTGCTCTTGCCCCTTCCCACTGCCCCACCGTACTTTTTGGTGCTTTTCTTGCTTACATTGGCTCTTCATGCGAGACCATGGTTCGTATCGATTCATAACACTACCTTGGCGCCCCTCACTCACGAGATCTCAGTTTTTATTGCATAATACTCCTCGCTGCCTTGTTTCTCAGCTCATGCTATTGGCAGTCATTCCCCTTGGACGCCCACCTCTCCGTCCCATGGGCTGACAATATCACCACCTTCTCAGAAGCGTTGTACGCGGCCATGCCGCCCCATCTCGGCACACTCGAGTCCACTCCCCCCATCGTACGCGTCGCAGATAGGTGCTGGTGTGACTTCGCCTCAGGGCTGTTCGAACCATATGATGTACAAAAATGGGAGAGGGACAGCATTCAGAGGGCCGTTGCCCAGATCGAGAAGCAGTGGAAGCAGTCTCTCGAGCCAGATAGCAATATCAGCTCAAACGCCACTGCCACAGCGGAACCCTCACACCTTGAACTCCAACAAACATCCACCGCACCGACCGTCTTGAGCATCCGAAATGAATCATTATCCACCATATTTCGTTCGCTTTTCAGCAGACGCTCAAATAAACCCGAACCATCCCCAATATCCACTCCCACTGATACAACTACACCACCTAAAACTCCGACAAAACCGTCCGCTGTCGAACTCTCTATACCAGCCGAGCCATTGCTAGCACCCGGCCAGCTCGATATGCGCCCCTTTGGCTTCGAGCTCATCTTTGATTTTCGATGGTCTAGGAAGTCCTGATCTCGTTTTGCGTATAGTACCGTGTTGTATCCCTAAATGGTCGAAAAATAATCTGTATCCCGCCCCACTCCCATTCCACCATCTCTAGGAGCGGATAAGAGAGATTACCCTTCCCGGCTCCAGTTCTATTCTCACATGAAATAGGAAGCTTACAGCCTGGTCTTTTCCGCGATCGCGTCGCGGTTCACTAACAGGTTATCGACCGTGGGTCGTGCATGCCTGATTCACGCTGACGAATGTTGCTTGAACCTTAGCTAGCCCCTTCAGGCTTCAGGCCTTCAGGTACGTTTCTCGCCGTGAGAATCCGTGTTTGTGTGGGGTGGCGGACGATAACACTGGAATCCCGATCGTGCTTGAAGGTGAATCTCCCCCGAGTGCCTTTGAAACGAGGTATACAACTAACAGGCTTGTCTAGGCTTTGCTCACCACTGATAGTACCGATTCCCCGGTATTGGTCATCGCTCGGCCTGCCTCCAGCCCTCCCGATGAATGACCCAAACCTCACTGTCGTCAGTCTGGACAACAACTCCGATCTAGACCTCACCAAGTTTCTTCACGAGCACAGCATCGATGTCGTGATATCAACGGTAAGCGCCACCATGGGCGGTGTAGCCACCTCCCATCCGGTTGCAAATGCCGCCCAAGCCGCAGAGTCAAGTTACTCTGCCAAGTGAACATGGCGTCAAAGTCTTTACGGGGGAAGGTCTGTCAGGAGAATGGGTCAAGCTTTCCAGTAGGACGATTCGATCTACGGTGTGTTGCACAGCGCAAACGTCACTAGATTGCTTCAAGTCTATTGGCTGGAGTCTTCGCATCTAAGTAGGTGAGTTATACCCGTGTTTTGTCGGCTGGTGTGCTGGATTTGCGTAGAACGGCGTATTCCACGAATTCATACCGTGGTTCACGTGCGTCGAAGAGATGGGGAAGTTCTATATTGTTGGCGAGGGGAGTACCACTGGCCACACGCATCCAACCTGCTGACCTTCCTCCCAGTCCTACCCTTCTATGATAAGCTCGAGAAAGCATGGAACGCCGCATTGTTGACACTAAATGTATGCATGTACGAGCCGCACTGGAAAAACGCATAGACATTTATTGGTCACCTGCTTTGAAAGTGAATGATGGCAAAGATACGACAACCGTCCATTACAGTAAAGAACGTTACAGAACACTCGAAAGACTGCCCGGGGGAGTACTCACTAAACGTTAACATGACGTGGTTGCCGGTCCATGCGATGAAGGAAGTATAGTGTGTTTCCCCCGCACCTCAAAGACCGAACACCTCTTGAATGGCCAACCACCGATGTCCCTCCCAAAGTATGTTCCTGCCCCTGCCTCATCGTCCTTCGCGGAGACCGCATCGAATCCAGTGCTTCCTAAACCCCTGTTGAATACCTCATGCTAACAAAAGGGAAAGTAGTGTTTGAGGGTCCATGGAAGTCCCAACATCAAACCATACACTCCATAGCAAGACGTAGTATGACTATCAAACAGACATGTACTTCGCCATTCTGTAGTAGACGTCAGTGGACTGTGTGTGCATAATGTATTCTGGGGGCCTACTTCGGTTCGTCCTCTTTGTGGGCTAAACGCTCCTCAAGCTTGGCGAATTCGTCCAATGCAACGACCTCTTCCTCATCTAATATCTGAATAAATAGGAAGGTGAGACAAGAAGTGTAGCAGAGAAAGAAGCCTCATACCTGTTCAACACCCTTCACCTCCGGAATATAATGCATCAACATCCTCTCAATGCCAGACTTCAACGTAACAGTACTCGAGTCGCATCCCCTACAACTGCCCTTTAGCTTAACCTTGACAAATCCCTCGTCGCTGAACCCTCTGTATTCAATATCTCCGCCGTCCTCCATGATAGCTGGCCGCACTCGAGTTTCGAGTAGTTCTTTAATCATAGCTACGGTTTCAGAATCCGTGTCGAGAATTTTAGTGTCCTGGGGGCCTGCAGCATCCCTGTCTTCCTGAGAACGGAAGAGGGGAAGTCCGGCGGAAAAGTGTTCCATTAATATTGAGTATATCTCGGGTTTTATCACAGCCCATGGGTTCTCGCTATCCTTTGAAACTGTGACGAAATCCGGGCCGTAAAATACGGCCTTGACACCCTCTATACCCATGAGCCGGATGGCCAGTGGCGATGCAAGCGCGGAGCGGGTATCGAGGAATTCTGCCGTTCCTTCCTCCATCACGAGAACACCAGGAATGAATTTGAGAGAATCATCGTTCGGCGTGGTCTCGGTCTGAATGAACATGGATCGCGCTGCAAGGAATTGAATAAGACTGGCGAGTATTAATCGTGACACTTACTTTGTGGAGGGTTAACACTCGGAACCGGAGTCGGCTTTGGTGCATATATGCCCGACGCTGTCGCCAGAGTCGGCCCCTGGTGTACAGCTCGTGGTGCTGGCGTGGAGGAGACGAATCTCACCCATGAGCGCAGCGCAGAGTCTAAGTGTCGCCTGGGCTGCACACTCGTCCGTGCTTTTGCCCTCAGCGAGCTCGACACGAGTCTCGATGCCATCGTGGTTGTGAATAGAGACCCGAGCGAGTGACAAAGCCTGGATATCGTTCCGTGTGTTTACATAATCGCACCCTTGTATGCAATGACCAGTGACACGACTGAGGCACTCCTCAGAGTCGTCGCCGTCTTCGTGTCGCTTCTGCTCATACTTTTCACAGTTTTGACATACCAGTATGTCAAACGACCTCCAAAGCTTCGCTCGGTCGCTATCATTGTCCTCGGCGACGTGGGACGCAGCCCTCGTATGATGTATCATGCCGAGAGTTTTGCAAAGCTTGGGTTCAGCACATATCTCATCGGGTACCGAGGTGAGTGGCAAAGTCGATCCCAGAACACCAAACATACCGATACCCCGTGCAATTTAAGAATCTAAACCCGTGCCCTCGCTCACTTCTCTACCCCATGTCCGACTCTGTTACCTGTCTGAGCCACCCTCTTTCCTCCGAAAGGTCCCCTTTGTCCTCGCTGCACCAGTAAAGATATTGCATCAGGCGATGTCCATTCTTAACGTTCTCATGTTCACAATATCCTCCCCACCAGAGTTCATCATGGTCCAGGTAGGACCTCCGGACGGTATGCAAGACAAATTGCTAACTCGTGTTCCAAGAATCCTCCAAGTATTCCTACCCTTGCTCTTGTTTGGCTAGTCGGACGCGTGAGGAGCAGCAAGATCATCATTGACTGGCATAATCTTGGATACACCATACTAGCTCTGAAGTTGGGTACCTCCCATCCGTTCGTGAAGATAGCAAAATGGTATGGATGACAGAGTCTATATATTTTAACGTGCTGATGAAGCTCAGGTTTGAGGCAACCTTTGGACACTCTGCTTATGCACACTTGTTCGTCACCAGAGCTATGCAGGATCATTTGGTCGCTGAGTGGGGATTGACGTGTGTCGTTTCCATTGTGTTCATTGCTCATGGTTAAGCGTATTGTTTAAGTGGTCATAATGCAGTTCTGCACGATCGCCCTCCGTCCCACTTCCACCGGTGTTCACCACCCGAAGTTCACGAGGTGCGGAACGTCCCAGCATGACTGACATTCGTTTCTGACACCAAATCTCAGCTATTCCTCCGGTTAGGACCTTCATTTACTAGTCCCTCTTTAAAAGACTATCTGCCCTCGCCGAATACACCGTATACCACGCAATTCACCACCACGACAATGGCATCATCCCTGACCACGCAATCGTCACCATATTCCCTCGTCAACATGCCCGGATTGCGGGATGATAGAGTTGCCTTGCTAGTTAGCAGTACTTCATGGACTCCTGATGAAGACTTCACGATCCTCTTGGATGCACTCAAGTTGTACGATAAGCGGGCCTTGCATGTCAACAAAGGTAGGCCCTAACCACTTGCGTATCCTTTGAAGTCTTGCCAACAAAGATGTCAGAGAACCCCGGGAAGTTACCACGGATATGGATGGTAATTACTGGCAAAGGACCCCTCAAGGCCAAGTACATGGCTGATGTGAACCGACTTCAAGAGGAGTGGACGTATGTGCGGTGCTCTAACCTGTGGCTTGAGGCAGAAGATTATCCTTTACTGCTAGGTAAGGAGTCGGCAATCTTTGATCCGTTTCAACAAGTGAGATCGCGATGGTTGTCAGGATCCGCTGATTTGGGAATATGCTTGCATTCGAGTTCTTCTGCACTGGATTTACCCATGAAAGTGGTGGACATGTTCGGCTGTGGGCTCCCGGTTTGCGCCCTTGATTTTGCATGGTAAGTGGCACATGCCAAATCATCAGAGGTACGGTCATTTATTTATATTTTCCTCGCAAGTCTTCCGGAGCTTGTTAGAGACGGTGAGAACGGGCTCGTCTTCAAGGGCGCCGGGGAACTGGCAGGCCAATTAGAGGTTGGTTGCATGAAATAATTTTGGGGATTGCTAACACACCATTGAACAGATGCTACTCACGTCATTCCCCGACGCCCCTGCTTTAGGGAAACTTCGTTCCTCGCTCCAATTAGCATCGCAGAATCGTGCATCCCATCCAGTTCGGCACAAGGAGAGCACTCATTGGGAATGGGGTACCTGGACGGATAATTGGAATCGCGTTGTGAGACCTCTGGTGCTGACGGACGTCGAACGGTTCGAATAAACGAGATCAGTGATGATGTTCCCCTGTACCCCATATGAGGAGCCAGATATGCAACTCAAAGTTAGACATTAGATTGCCGTAGGATATAACATGAAAGAAGCATTGTATTTGCTACAACCGGTGTACAGACTTTGTACAAAACATCCATATATACAACGGTGGGTCTATCGTCACAGCAATCGCAGCGCAGTACTAGCGCGAGATTCTACCATGATATTGAGATCGATCAACACATTTCAAACGAGGCAATTTGCGAAGTTGCTCGAGGGGGCTGGCCGTGACGGATCTGAGATGAAGTCCCTGTGCAAGACGGGCAAATGCGGGTGATCTTGCCAAGTTCCGGCAAGCTCTGCGACTCTGTTTAGTCCATTCATTTACAAGGCCGGACAAACCTATCTGATCTGATCCGTGTGTTCTGAGCTGGATTTACACTGTGTTTTACTTAAATTGGCGAGTCGGCTTAAAGAGAAATGAAAGGGCCAAGATTCTTGGTCTGTCCCACGACTTATAACGAACGTGCATGCTGACACCTTTATGTAGGCCTCATTCTCCCTGGACTGCCCCGACCCGAGGCACGTCTCGCATCCCGAATGGCACAACCGCCAACCTCTCCAGAGGGCAGTTCCCATGACCATGCCGACATCGACGCCAAGGCAGAGTCAGAGGGCGTCGCCATCAATGACCCCACTGCCATGGCCGTCACCAAAAACGCGCAAAGTAAGCGTTATCTGATACACCCTCTAGCCCCACAGTGATACATAACCACTTTCTCGTTGATCAACAGGTTGTCGGAAGTTTTACACTGTGGGCGGAGTTGTGGTGGCCATCGTCGTCGTTGTCGCTCTCGCTCTCGGGCTTGGACTAGGTTTGGGACTCAAAAAGAACAGTTCAAATCATGTCACTACCAATTCGTCCTTCCTTCTTGACCCTTCATTTGACATCACGAACACCCCGACCACTAGATATTATGAATGGGTCGTTGAAGAAATGAACGGTGCCCCCGACGGTTTCGAGCGAACGATGCTCGTCGTCAACGGTGAGTAGATTCCCAAGGAAATGGTAGGTCATCTCTGACACCTTCATACAGGGCAGTTCCCAGGACCGTTGATCGAGGTCAACAGCGGTGACGAGCTCATCGTGAACGTTTTTAACAAGATGTCAAATGGCACTACTATTCACTGGCATGGTCAGCTTCAGAACGGAACCAACTACATGGACGGCACCAATGGCATTACTCAATGTCCCATCCCACCAGGCATGAACTTTAGTGAGCTCATTCCGGCGTACTCTGGCGCGTAAGCAAGTGCTCACGGCATTATTCTCAGCTTACCACTTTACTATCAATCCCAACCAATACGGCACGTTTTGGTGGCATGCACACGCCTCGACTCAATACACGGATGGTATATACGGTCCCCTCGTGATCCACTCTCCCAATGAGCCCATATACGGCTCGTACGACAGTGACGCTGTCGTCATTCTGTCAGGTCAGTAGTTTGAGTGGCCATGTATAACCTACAGAACTCGCTGACGGATTATCAACTACAGACTGGTATCATGACATGTCGGCAGGATTGCTCACACAGTACCTCAGCAGCGCCGGGATCGACGGATCCAACTACGGCGGTGTCAATGCGGGCGCGGAACCACCCCCAGACAGTGGTCTCATCAATGGCAAAACGAATGGCTCCACATTGAACTTCGAGTCAAATCTTCGTTATCGTCTCCGAGTGATCAACATGGCTACGCTCACGGACTTTATGTTTAGCATCGATGAACACGTCCTTGCAGTGGTAGAGGCCGACGGCACGAGTCTCCAGCCCGCAAATGTTCACCGTGTTCCCATTTCCGTCGCGCAACGGTATTCCGTTATTCTCACTACAAACCAGACTGCTGGTTCGTACAACGTCCGCGCAGAGATGCAGGAATCGTGCTATAAGCTCTCGAACCCCAACTTAAATACGATGGTACTTGCGACACTAACCTATGGAGCACCAACCACTACACCTACCTCTACGGACTGGTCCGATGCTTTCCCCGAGCTCTGCTTGGACCTGAACAGCACCATGATCGTACCTGCGGTTCCGATGGATCCACCAAATAGCACGCAACCCGTCGTTGTGTCAATGTCTTTCCAGCAAACCGTCCAATCGGGAGGAACGCAAGTCCTTGCATTTGTGAACAACACAAGTTGGGAGACCCAGTCCACAGACCCGACACTTCTTCAATTCTATCAGGGCGGTGCACAGACCAGCTTTAACAACTCGACGCAGCTCGTGGTTGTCAATGACGAAATTTCCGTCATCGATCTGGTCGTCAACAATTATGATGACTCGAGTCACCCGTGAGTCCAGTCGGGTTCGATTCTGCTAGTTGGTTTTGATGCCGTGACATAGGTTCCATCTTCATGGTCATGTCTTTTGGGTCCTCGGCGAGGGTCAAGGGAATTACCAACCGGGTATCTCCCAACTCACTCTCACCAATCCCCCGCGCCGAGATACTCTTACTCTCCCTGGGTACGGTTGGGTCCTCATCCGCTTTGTTGCTGACAACCCTGGACTTTGGGCATTCCATTGCCACATTGGATGGCACATGGCCGCTGGGCTTCTGATGCAATTCGCAAGCTTGCCGAGTAAAGTGCAGGAGTTCCAGATTCCCTCTTACTTGCAACAGCAATGTTCGGAGCAGTCTGGTGGGGTAGTGTTGAGCAAGAGAAGCAGCAAGTGGTTATCGTTGGACATGTAGATAGCGCGCGGTAATCTCCTCAGTATCTTGACCAGCATTTTAATGCGAACAAAGTTGAAATTCAACTTCTCTGGTGTGAATCAACAGACCCTCCACTATAGGAGATACATCGTGATTGAAATCGTATGTAGATGGTTGAGCGTGATGGGAGGCGACGTTGAGCGCACCTCGAGGCAAGGATACACGTACAAACGCTCTGCAGTGAATTACAAACCAAGCACCTCTTTCACTGATCTCCACTTGTGTCCCTCCCAAGCCTTGTTGCTGCTGTCTGCGTTTTCTAAAACGTCCTTGTCGATATAGTTGTCCCAGCCCGTGCTGCACCTTCCTTCTTCGAATTTGCTCTGCAGGAATGTCTGCTTGACGGATCCCTCCGGAAGCTCTGTGACATGTGCGACTGGCACAGGAGGATCGCGTGCTTCGTAGAGAGCGCCAATGGAAGCGAGAGACATTCGTTCACCCTGGATGCGGAAGGTCGCATCGCGGAGGGATGAAGCAGGCAGTGTGGTGAGAACATGAGCGATAAATCCTGCAAGAGCCCAAGTTCGTGAGCGAGTTGCATGGATGTGACGGCTACTTGCCTGAAACGTCGTCCAAGGACGTGAAAGAAGAAGGGACGGTGTGTTTGCCCAGGAGATGGAACTTGCCCAGTTCGACGCCCGTCAACCACGGAATGAACTCCGTGAAGACACCGTTCTAATCAAGTACGGATGAGTCCCTCTCGTGCTTGCGGAACATGGATGACAGGGAACGCACGTAGACACGTAGTACAGGAATTCCAAGGGACTTGACGTGGTCTGGTATAATGAATCACGTTGTTACCAGATATTGAGATGTGAGTACCTCGCTCTGGCAAACCTACCAGCAACTTGGGACTTGATCGTAAGATGACCGTCCTTGCCGCCCTCGGTCGGCATCCAGTATTCCGACGGTACAAACAACTTCACGTCCGCCTCCTTGGCTGCATCGGCGATGAACCGTTGTGCCGGGAGTGCACCATATGCCAATGCGGAGATGACAACTTCCACGTTGTGCTCCCGAAGGATGGACGTGACCGTCTTCACATCTGCATAGTCCACCGTAGCGATTTTGGCACCTTGGAGAAGGGGCCCCTGAGTCGAGGTGCTCCCAGGGCGCGCAAGTACTACAACCGAGGCTCCGCGGTTTATCAGCGCCTGTCATAAACATCAAGCAATTCTTTTCTGGGATCGTAAGAGATAAGTACGACGCGCCTGCACGATGCGACCACCGATGGTGGGGCCTGCTCCGGCGACTGCGAACGAGGTGTAGGGCATCGTGGATGAGAAGAGGGTGGTAGGGTGGATGGTCACCGATGCACTGGTCACCTTTTGTAGGGCGGGAACATGTTTATTTTCACAGCCCTGGGATAAAGTCTGTCCGGACTAATAGATGGAAAAAGTTTGGCTCATCGGGCCCAAGGGAGTTACACAGTGGTGGCTTTACGGCGTGACCGGGTCGATGATACCGAGATCATATACCTTGCCATTGGATCGCGTGTGGTAGGGTGATTCATAAATGAGTTCAGTGACAATCTCCAGTGTCGCTAGGGATGACAGTGTGCCGCTCGGGCCCAGGGTATGGCGAAAAACTGTTGCATAATCTTCAGCAGCTTGTTAGTATCAAAATTTGCGACACTGCTACCGAGATAAGACCCAGGAGCTTCCTAAGTGCAGTGTTACTATGAGTTATCCCCAATATCACTAGCCTAGCTGACCTATTATAACGCGAAGTATGACTCTGGCAGTCAAGTTCAAGTATGTATGATCATGTCTTGCCTAGATTTTCGGCAGCACCGTCAGGATTCAGGAGAACCTCGCACCCAGCCTGGTAGTGACTAGCCAAAGTAGTATGTACTCAGCTTGCGGGCCTCGTAATGAAGCTCATATCGATTCCCATACCATGATGTCCGCGCACATGCCAGTGCTGCTCTGGTCATCAGCTGAGCGTGTGACCGAGACAGGCGGGAGAAGCTAATAAGTGTTCCCGCCGCCTGAGCGGCCGCACTCAGGGAAGCGAACGAGACTCAGCGGTTGATATTGTACTACAACTTGATGAGGCTCACCACGCCGTTCGTCTGCTTGTCCTCTCTCATCCTCGCTACACTTGCGAGTGCAACGATACCCTCCAGGCGTGGGCCGATCAGTCCTCAGCATGTCAACCTTTGGAAACTAGAAGCTCGCGCGAGGGCGTTGGAGGCTTCTCGTTCGGTCAAGACGTCGCCTTTGGTTCTTCAAGACTCGACGACCGGCTTCGCCCTCGAACCGTCTGACACCCAACAGCACGGGCCTCACTACCCTGAATTCCCAGAACAGTTCTTCGAGCAACCTATTGACCATACTGACCTGTCGCAAGGAACGTTCAAGCAACGCTATTGGATTAATACCCGACACTATGTGCCCGGTTCGGGTGGACCAGTCATCGTTTTGGATGGTGGCGAGACGAGCGGAGAGGAACGACTCCTGTTCTTGGATACAGGGATAGTGGAGATCTTGACGAATGCCACGGGCGGAGTCGGTGTTGTCCTTGAACATCGCTACTATGGTAGGTATAGTGTCATTCATGCTTGCTGGACGTCGTTAATGTACAACAGGAACGTCTATCCCTGTACCTGACTTCAGCACGGATAACTTGAGGTGAGGCTGCTCGACGAAATTGTCCACGGCTCAACCAGATGCACTGACAACTGCGTAAACGCACTAGATGGTTGAACAATGATCAGGCTACTGCTGACTCTGCAAACTTTATGAGACATGTCAAGTTTGAGGGCATAGACGAAGATTTGACATCACCCCACACCCCTTGGATTTACTACGGTGTATGTGGTAATCTCACACAGGTCTTGTCTTGCCTGCGAAGCTGAGGAATCGCACAAGGGTTCATACGCGGGTGCTCGCGCGGCGCATATGAAAATCTTATACCCAGAACTTGTCTTTGGAGCAATCGCCTCCAGCGGTAGGTGTTCACTGCACAATATCGTTGTTTCACACACTCAGCATCACCCAGGTGTAACCCATGCTACCTTTTCCAACTGGGAATACTATGAAGTCATCCGCAAAGCTGCCGATCCCACGTGTTCTGCCCACATCGAGAACGCAATAACGACTATCGACACTCTCCTCCAAATCCCGTACCTTAAGGATGTTGTCAAGGCTTTGTTTGGACTCCGAGAGCTCGAGCATGACGATGACTTTGCTGCTATCCTCGAGGTTAGCTGACTCCCAGCAATCACGAATTGTCATGCTAATCAACCGAAAGGGTCCACTGGGGGAGTGGCAAACTAAGGTTTGGGACCCGGCGGTGGGCAGCACAAGGTTCGACGAGTTTTGTAAAGCGTTGAGCAAGCCAATTGTTGGTGCTACGCATATTGCTGCCTTGCCGATCGGACATGAAGATCGTCTCTTGACTTTATGGGACGATCAAAAAATAGATTTCTCTGTCTTGAATTACGCCCAGTGGATCAGGGAGGTGAGAGGAGTTCCCATTCTCTTGTAATAGGAGAATGATCGGATGTCCGACTCAACGCATCAATCTCAGAACCAAGTGACGCCCTGCCTTGAATCTAACTCAACAGTAGAGGAGGTTAGGACAAACACGATCCTTCTTTTCTTCATCGACTAAATGACTTGACCCTGTGTGATCGACTTCAGTGTTTTGGGACATACAACGATACCGAGTATACCGACACCTCCCTCTCTCAGGATTGGCGTCTATGGCAATTCCAAGTTTGCACCGAATGGGGTTACTTCTCAGTACGTCTTTCGTTTTACGTTGCCAAGGGAGATGCTAGCCATTATGGCAGACTGCTCCGCCTGACCCAAGCCACCCTCGAATCGTATCCAAGCTGATGACTATAGACTATGCCACGAAGCTCTGCCGTCAGGTGAGTCCTTGTCCTGTTGGGTGTGCTCCGTTCTTGGCCGACTAACAAGTGTATGGTCAACTCTTCTAGGCGTATCCTCCTGGAAAATACTTCACAGTCCCAGAGATGCCGAACATTACTGCCGTGAACGCCCTTGGAAGCTTTGCAATCGCTGCAGATAGGCTGGCTATCATAGATGGCGAAGGTACTCACTACCTCCTGTTTACTAACAGCTGTCACTGACATGTCTTAGTTGATCCTTGGAGACCCTGTACTCCGCACAGCGAGTACGCAAAGGACAGGGAAGACACTATACACCAGCCATTCAAACTCATCCCTAGTACGCATCCGTGTTTAGGCTTCCATTGACATGCACTGAGACTAAAATGGTATCAGATGCTGTTCACCACTACGACGAATATGGTCTTCGCGACATCAATGATGAGCCACCTGAGATACAACGGATTCACCGCGAGATGATTGAGTTTGTGCGCGAGTGGCTGAAGGATTTCAAGGGGTAGACGGGTTGTAGTTCATCCATTCGTACATATTCGTGATCACATTTGTTGCGTGAGGACTTGAAGGACATCGTGACGAGGTCGTTAATTTCGGGGCAATCCGCACCCATGGCTGTCAAGGCGTCAACCGATCGTGAGCCTCTTTACAGTAATCGATCAGCTCGGAAGGCCCACTCGCTCCAAAATCCTCAGCTTTCGACGACGAGCACCTGCGATGGCACAACGATCCTCATTCACACTTGGATCTAGGCAATCCGAACTTGCAAAGATCCAAACCAACATCGTCATCCAAAAACTCGCCGAAAAGTTCCCCTCCCATGTATTCGAAA
>JBBPQU010000124.1:0-37118 GCA_038092655.1 Boletus sensibilis | reverse complement strand
GGAGGTCCAGAGGGTGGTGAACCATCTTGAGGCTCTTCAGTTTCTTCCCTGTGGATGGAAGTAAGAGGCGTGAATACATCGTGACCAATGGCAAATGTACATCTTTGCCAGAATATACCCGACTATCCGTCCTTTGTGATCTTCTGCAACATACGACAATGATGGCCAAGTCATGGCATGATACAGGTCTGCGGGGGTGGAGGTACGCTTGTATGCAGGGAAACGGCGATATCGACGTACAGTACTTCATCGTGTAGTTTTCTGGTAGGTTGTGCAGATTGCATGCTTGCATTCCCTGGAGATCTTCTATCTAGCTAGTCGTGAGTAGTGTGGACACCCAGATTCCTCGACACGTACTCTCGCGAGGCGAACGTTCATGGTTGACTCGGTCGAGGTAACCTCAAGTGTAAACTTGGCGAGAATCAGCGAACGAGAAAACTTGAAGACTCTGATATGTTATCCGCGGGTGCGATACTTGGGTCAAAGTGACAGAGACAAAAGTCACACTACACCGTAAAAGGACATAAGGATACTACATTGGCAGATGAATACAACCAGTTGCAACAACAGCGACATAAACAAAAAAGAAAGAAAATACGTGATAGTCCCAATGCTTTGTAACTGACAAGTGGGAGGGAACAAGAACAATACTTGGGCAAACCCGTAATGCAATCCAAGTATTCAAACATCCAAACATCCTCGCATCTATGACCTTGGCCATTGACCTGCATGCCCATTGGTGTTCCCGTCGTGGACCGTGCTGTTCGATGCGGACCCACGTCCGAATAGGAAAGCCGTTGCATAGTGCTCCGCGGCGTTGATCGTATTTCGCAGACTCCTCTTCACACTCCTTCCCCTTGCTTCTGGCTCGCGAGGGTCTGCATCGGGAGCCATACTGGGCGGTGCAGAATGGTATGTCTCTTCAGAACTAGGCTGCATTGTCGCCGGGGATGGAAGTTCGCGGTGGGGCCATGGAATAGAAGGTTCTGTTATAGTGGGAGGATCTGACACCACTGTCCCTCGCTCCTGATATATATCCAAGGGGATCCCTGCCGAGTGCATAACTTGAGTGATGCCTTGTGAGGCAGGGGCAATTGTGCCGTGGAGCGAAGCGGCGGACGGGAAAGCATGTCTGGGCACAGTATTCACGTGTCCTGAATGCCCGACAGTACCCCTGCCGTGCCCAATCTCAGCGTAGACATAGTCTGGTGTCATCGCCTCGGTGTTTCTTGATGCAGACGAAAAGTCGTGATATGTTCGGAAGAAAGCAGCGCCGTTTGACTGCGCCGTTCCGGTGCTACGGTTGGAACCAATGTCACTTGGTGTTGGGGAGGTGGATACCTCAATCACTGGCTGATGACCAAATCCCCGTGAGCGTCGCTGCGTTCCGTCAGAAGGACTTGCGACGGCTTCCATGACGACATCCTGAGCCACAGGCTGGGATGGTGCTGGCAGGGCGGCGGTCGGACCACCAAACGGAGGAGACACTTGGCTAGGTCGCAATGTCAGATTGCGTTGTATGGGTACCTCGAGTGCGTGCGACGTAGAGTTAATAGTTGGTTGGATGGGTTGGATGAGTTGAATGACGGGAGGATCCGCGCTACGGTAGCGGAAAGGTCCATCGTGCATAAAATCTTCGTCAACGTCGATATCGCCTTCGTTGCCGATTTCCATCTCGACGTCTGGTACCTCGTTGAAACCCTCGTCGAAGTCATCGTCATACTCCGTCTCTTCATCATCCCCATTCATGTCTTCCGTGATGGTATTGAACAGATCTGTCAAGAAAGATCTGAGCTTTGAGACGCCATTCCCGGAGTACACGCAGAAAGCCAGACGCTGGCTCATATTAAATTCCTGGGCTCGGTGTGAGGAACAACAAAACTTGAATTCTGTTGCCAACGCACCTGCGGAGGTTGTCTACAGAATTGCTGCAACTCCGGTTTACGAAAAGAGGGTATCCCAGTCAAGCTCAGATGCGTAAGTTTGTGGAGTTTTTGAAGGAGGAAATGAATTGCCATCACAGAAATTTGGTCGCAGTACGAAAGATGAATGCGCTCCAGAGTGCTGTGCCGCTCCGCAAGAGCATAGATCGCCTCGTCAGTCAAGTTACTGACTCGCACGAGACCAATACGGCGAAGCTTGGGTAAACTAGCCAACTCGAACACGGACATGTCGGTGAGGAGCATGCAATCTAAGAGAAAGGTGAGTGCTAGACACATCGAAAGGGGGCATGCGACTTACTTGCGAAGTCTACATATCGCAACCGTGTGCAACACCTTGCAAGCGATTTGATGGATCTGTCGGTAATGTTTGCGGCGTGACCGAGGTGCAGGTAGTGCAGATGTTTGCCGAGAAGGCAGACGTTCTCGACCGTGCGATCGGTGAGTTGCGTACACTTGGACAAGACAAGGTTTCTGATCTTTGGTGCGTGTGATATGATGCCGTCAACGGCATCGTCGGTGATGAGTGAGCAGGAAGTAAGGTCGAGCATACGAAGGTGATCCAAAGGTTTGGAGAGGACGAGAGGGGGAAGATCTTCGGAATGTCTGGGAGGTGGGAAGGGATTGTTGGTGCGAGGAATGTTGTCATTCCGGAGGGGCGCAGGGAATGCTGCGTCCGTGAGTTCTGTGCATTGGGAGAGTCTCATCTCCCGCATATGGGTTGAGTAGGTCCAAAGATCGCGGACGGAGATGTCTGTGATGCGCTTGCAGTTGTTGAGATCGATCTCGAGGAGGAGAGGACAAGACTTTGCGAGGGCCGAGACGGGTGCGTCTGTGACGTGCTCGAGGCCACTGAGCTTGACGCGGCGGAGAAGAGGACAGTTGTCGGCGAGAGCGAGGACACCGAGATCGGAGACGTTTTTGCAACCGCTGAGGTTGATGCCTTGAAGACGCTTGGAGGCAGCGGCGAGACCGGCGATGACGCTGTCGGACGTTTTTGTAACGCCCGTGAGGTCGATTGCGACCAAATTTGGTAAGCAGGGGAGGACACGCGAGAGGGCGTCATCGGAGATGGCATGGCAGTTGACAAGGGTGAGACGTTCGAGCCGATCACACTGGGCGAGACGGCAGAAGAGGGCGTCGGTAAGGTCGGCGCCTAAGAAGAGGAAGTTGAGACGACGGATGAAACGGGCGTAGGTGAATGTCTGGTCTGCGCGGGTGAGGACCCGCATCATCTTGACGAGGGTGGAGAGACGTGTGAAGCTTGGCCTATGCCAAAGCAGCTCTGCGGAGCACTCGCACCAGGATCGAGAGACGATGAGGGTATGGTAGAGATCACGTTGGGAGTGGAGATGCTTGAGGATGTGGATGAGGACTTCGGGGGGGAGGTGTGACATGGGTGAATGGGAGGAGGGGGGCACGCCGAGGTCGGGGTGGTGGTGACGCGATGCCCATTGTGCGGGGGAGACGACGGCGGAGAGGGAGCGGGAAAATATTGTTGATTTGGCTTGATCGTCGTCGTCGTTGTCTGAGAGCGACGTCGTCGACTGCGCTGGGGACGTGTGTCGGTAGACGAGTCTCGATGGCCTCATGACGGACAAACTCACTTGGCTGTCCTCTGACCTGCTGGGTATTACTGCGACCAACCCGTGAGAATATCTTGCTCGATATGGCTCATCCACTGCCCCCACCTGGCCCCGCCCACTACGCCGCCCGTCGTGCCCGCTGGCTCGCATCCGTCGACACTCCCCCTCCCCCCCGGCGCACTCCCCCATCCCATGCACGTCTCCAGCGTCTTCTCAACCATCCAGATCCACACAGCGATCACGTCTGGGACCGCGGCATCGACCAAGTCTGGAAAGGTCTCAACAAAGGAAACAGACTCAAGCACCGTTTGCCAATGAGCCTCGTGGTATGTACACCAATCCTATCGCCCCTCTCCTCCCGCAATCCATCCCCAGATAAAGGTCGTCCACGCCGCCTGGCGCCGAGACCCAGAGACCTGGCCTGAGGGTGCAGTAGTCCCAGACTCCGACGAGTCTCGCACCGTCACATCTGCCACCAGCCCCGTGCTGCCTGGCCATGCTCCGGACAACCCGGCTACCAAGCCACCTTAGTTTGGTATCCTCTCGTAGCTGAATTGCTATACTCGTATACCGACTGACCACGTGCATTGTCTCCCCTGACTTGCTTCGCGGCTCATCATCGTGTGTGTATTTTGTCCATATTATCACCGATAATATTGTTACATGCCATGTAGAATATCATGCGAGCTTATATGCGCGTAGACGGCGGCGAGCAGCACCGAATTGAGTTTTCATGCGGTCATGTTCGCGATGGAGGTGACACCTTGTGTCAGGTAGTCAGCACGAGTCTCTGTCGTCGATCACTTCAGCCTACCAAGATCACACCGTCTCCTCTAACAAAAAGCATCTCCATCTTTCTCTTTGCAACCTTTTTGGGCTATCAGCACCGCTCGCATCATCCAGCATTCCTACTCACCTTTACAGTGCCTTGACCTTCAAGATTTCCATCGACAGGATCCACGATCATGATTGTCTCTTCGACATCACTGAGAATGAGGTTCATGTGTCCATCATATGCCTGTCCTCGATGATCAAGCCCCACACATGCAGAAAAAAGGAGTGACACACGTGTAGAATCCCTGTCAATTCGCGATCGCCGCGTAGCTTTACGAATACCCGCTCGCTGAGCGATAGTCGTATGAGATCAAAGGGCTCTTGTATGCCTGTCGTTGAGGGATCCATGCAACAGTTTATGGGTCTCATTAGTCAGCACACGTGGTCATTTTAACTAGGCACCGACAACTCTGTCCTCAACATCCACCTGACCTGCGCGATGCCAGTAAGTCGCTCCATCATGCTCGTTAAACGCACTTATGCTCCAGTATAGAAACATTACTGCGACTATTGTGATGTATTTCTAACCCACGATTCGGCCTCAGGTATGTTTCCCGTTCCATGGCGCTCACCATACCTCTAACTGTATGCTAGTTCGCAAGGCTCATAACAGCGGTCGCAACCATCTTGCCAATGTCCGAGACTACTACGCATGTCAGACTGACTGTCATTTCCTAATGAGCTCTCTCTAACATCTTGTTTCAGCACTCGGGCACGACAAGGCTCAAAACATCATCGACCAGATCACAGCAGCTTACGAGACTGGAGGTGGTCCTCCTCCGGGAGGCTTTGGCTTTGGTCCTCAGCACCTAGTAGGACCGCCTGCTTTCCCGCCCGTTGGCTTTGGCGGCCCTCCACCTGGCTCGTTCCGTGCGTAGTCTTTCATTATTTTGACTTGTTCTGACAAGCTCCTTCGCAGCTCGTCCACCATTCCCTCCCGGCGTCATGCCGCCCCCAGGAGCCATGGGTCCGCCTCCTGGCGGTCCTCCTCCATTCCCTCCAGGCTCCATGCCTCCCCCAGGCTCCTTCCCTGGTGGTATGTTCTCGAACCTTCACCTCTGAATTGTTCCTTATTGATCATTATCCAGGTGCACCACCATTCCCTCCCAATGGCCCCCCCGGTTCAGCTGGCAACATCCCTTCTTTCCCTCCCGGCGGTAACTTTGGACCTCCACCGTCTGGAGGCGGACCCGCACAGGCTGGGCCGCCCGGCGCAAGTAGTGGGGCTCCGAATGCCAGCGCTGGCGGCGGCATGCACCCTGATAGAATCCGGATGATGACTGGTGGAAGGTGACAGGTCTTGATACTCCGCTGTACACTGACGTGTGTACAGTACATAAGATACACACTCGGTGCTGCATGTTTCAAAAAGTATTGAACGGAGACGATCTACTCCATAGGATTGACATCGTATATACGATTACAGTGATGAGTAACCCTGACACTCCATCTCGTTAGAGGACACCAAGTTCAGCTCAGCCTGTTTGCAGACTTTGAGTTTACATAACGAAGACGATCAGCAGCGAATGCTTGGCTCACGGCAATGCATGATTTACTCGACACTTCCACACAAAATGGTTCAAGCTGACCATCCTCAATCATCTGACGAAGGTCATTCTCCGAGTACTTCCCATTACACCGCTTCCCAAGCCGTGTAATAAAAATTTTCTTTCCCTGGAAAGCATCACAGATAAGGTTCAAGGTGGTTATACTGTAACATGAACTATACCTTGTCACTCGTTGATTTCCAGATGGGCATTTGAGGTATAATTGTCCATACGTGAGCACCAATGTAATACCACGGAGTTTGGCCAGTCTTGTCCTGAGTATGACATCAGAAGGACTGCAGAGTTGAAGGTGTGATGACATACTTTCTTGGAGGAAAGGGTGAAGGTATGAAAGATGCTATTCCCTGGAATAGTTGTTTGAATGTACCTTGCTGTATCCTGGTTGTCTGCAGGTGATCCCCAGTCAAACAAAACCGATGTCAAGGGGCCATCCATTGCAACTGGTTCATGAATGAAAGCCATATCATGCATGATCTGGATGCGGAAGCAAAGATCATCCATCTGTGCAAGGCTGAGCAGTCATCAGTTGATCAATCCGCTAGATTTCTGTAAGCCGTTGTACAATTCACCTTTCTAGTGAGCATAACTGGAAAGAAGCCAATTTCACGATCCAATAGTATGGTCTCAACTTGTGATCAAACACATACCATATCCTCATCAAGGGTCAACCTTTTTCCAAGATTTGCCCAAGGTATTGGACAGATGACTTCCGCACTCTTGGGTGTGCGCGTTGTTGACATGCGCCAGCCATCATCCAGGTTTAAAGCCGCCTTTGGCGTATTGAGTGGTCTGTAGGGCTGGCCCGGAGGTGTTGTACACCCTTCACTAGCGGAGATACATCCCGATCTGGGTGAGTGGCCAAGACTTGGCAAGACCCCATCATCTGGCTGGATAAGTTCAAATCAGAAAGTGATTTCCAAGTGTGTTTCGGGTATGCTACTTTACCCCCAGTTCCTCCAGGAGCCCGAGCATGGCCCGACGAACAAGTTTTAATTTGCGCTCGGCGTTACTCTGCCTGTTGCTTCGTGTAGTCTGGTGGTCTTCTACGCTCGGCCTCGCTTCAAGCTCTGCAACGCGAGCTTTCCACATCGTGGCTTCGTTGGTCGACTCAACGACTGCATCGCTGAACTCCTCGCCGATACGGGCAAGCCTTGCAGCTATCTGCGCCAACTAATACGAGATTGACGCATTGATAAACGAAGTCAAGCCAATGGAATAGGACGTACCTCGTCGAGGCCAGCTCGCATCCTGGTTCGGGGAGAGCGCGTTTCAGCGATGATATGCGTCGTGCTGTCCGACATTGCTCTGTATGATTGAGTGAGATGTAGGGGGTTCAAGTTGATAACAGCTACTGGAGCTGGACGGCCGCAAAAAGGCAACGATGGATATCTGACGTGGGGAATGTTGTCTTAGCCCACGAGGGATTCATCGCGGTCCTCGAGTGTTTCCTTTCTTTTTGTTGGTTAGTATGTAAATTCAAGCGAGTCGTGTTGCGTAACAAAATTATCTCACCTCGTTTTGCGACTGCCTCGTCAAGCCAGCTTCTAGATCAGTTCTACACGCCACCGCCTCCTTTGCGTTATCGATGAGCTTGGGAAAACCAACTATGGCACAACTGTCCAAACGGGCTCTGTCAGCGAGAGCACCAATCGTTGATATTCACACTCATGTCTACCTTCCGCGGTATGCTGAAGAGTTACGTGCTCGCTCTTCAGCTCCCCGCATATACAGCCGAACAAGTGCAGATGGCCAACCGGAAGAGCGGCTGTTGATCCTAGACGGTGAGCCTGGAGTCGGCCGCCCTGTGGGACCTCAGGTGGGTCATCAATATTTCAATATCCAATTGGTGTAGTACCATATTGATCTGCGGCGCTCTGAAAGTACTGGGAACGAGACCAAAAATTGCTGTTTATGAAGCGACACGACATCAATATCTCCTTCGTCAGGTTCTCGATCGTTGTATCTTCCGGGGTCTTCGTGCTCCTAACATCCCTTTGTGGACAGCTCAGCAAATCCGTGGCTTGATTTCTTGCCCCCAGAGCGTGCACATGTTCTTGCGCAAGAATTGAACAATAATCTGGAGGAATACTGCTCCACGTCGCCTGAGGCGGAAGGCTTCCCAGGGCTCAAGTCGATATATGGTTTTGGACTGCTTCCCCTTGTCCCTGGCGTTTCCGTATCATCGGTGCTTGAGATCATCAAGCAGATCAACACATTGCCTCACATATCGGGTATCATCATGGGCACGAGGGGTGTGGGCAATGGCCTGGACGATGAGACACTCGAGCCCGTGTGGGAAGCTCTCCAGAAAACGAATCTCGTTGTCTTCATTCACCCCCATTATGGCGTCGATTCCAAGTCCTTCGGGGACAAGGCGAACGGTCATGTCCTTCCTTTGGCTTTGGGATTTCCGTTCGAAACCACAATTGTAAGCTGGGTCACTTGTCTGGAAACCCCCCCTTAAGAAGTATCCCAGGCAATAACTCGGCTTATCTTGGCTGGTGTCTTGGACCGTTACCCGAACCTTCGTCTGCTCTTGGCCCACTCGGGTGGCGCTCTCCCTCAATTATCCTCTCGCCTTGCCTCATGTATCGCACACGATCCTATAGTCGCAAAACGGCTGAAGCACGATGCAAGGTACTATCTCGGCAAACTTTACTTTGACGCAGTTGCGTATGGGCCGGAGGAGCTAGGTTTTGTGAGCGACGTCATCGGACGAGCGGAAGCGTACAACACTACAGGTGGAGAGTACGACGCGGAAGTTGGAAGTACCAGGTTGTTATTCGGCACTGACCATCCGTTCTTCCCACCTCTTGAAGCCAGCCAGAAGTGGCAAAGTGTTGAAGACAACCTAAAGGCTATACGAAGTGTACGGATATGGGAGGATTCCGCACGTGCTAACGTCCTTGGGCTGAACGCATTGAAATTGTTCAACTTGGAGTGTTGATGTATCAATCATATTTTCCTTTCACTTCGGTACCTGTATCTTCAAACTGAAATCTATGTGCTGCACGGATTGATGAACAGCGCTGGTGCTCAATATATCGATCTCTGGAATACAGAGTGAGCAGAGTCAGGATATAAGTGCCCAGTCCACGTACCATTGATTATACGTTCCTGCAGGTTACTTTCCGTGATGTTTCCGCTCGATTCAAACAAAAATTTGCGTTTTCCCGCCCATTTCTCTTTCAGCTTACGTGCGACGCTCACGAGTTCATCCCCTTCCATGTTGTCGAGCATAACTATGTCGGCGCCAGCGTCAATCGCTTCGTTTGCCTCTGCTTCTGAACCGACCTCCACCTCAAGAAGTGTGCTGAATCCTCCAACAGAACGTGCCTGCTGGATTGCAGCTGCGATGGAACCTAGAGCATGTTTCAGATGGAACTTGACAGAACAGCACGGGGAAGACGACTTGCCAGCTGACCAGATATGGTTATCCTTGAGCATGATCATACTAGACAAATCATGGCGATGGGAGTCGATCCCACCGACGATCATGCCGTATTTCTCGACCAGTCGGAAACCTTCAAAAAAGACTATGTGAATGCAGAGATAATTTAAAGAACCAGTAGGATTACCTGGTGTCGTCTTTCGCGTGCCAGCGATGATTCCCTCGTACCCATATGCCCTAGCCAGATCCTTGATCTGCTTCGACCTGCCAACCACAAGAATCAGGAATGCTCTTGATCTGAGCAGGGGCAATGCTCACTTGGTTGCGATTCCGCTGCATCTTGCGAGAAGGTTGAGTGCAACTCTCTCGCCCAGAAGGAGATGTCGAACTTTCCCTCTCACAGTTGCGACATGCTTGACAGGTTCGAATGTCTCCCCTTCTTGCATATGCCATTCTACCCTGTGTGACCCGATGATGATTATCGAGCGAGCGGGATAGGAGAGTCACGTACTGGCATTCGAGTTGGTGGAAGATTTCGGTGAAGAAGGGGACACCGGCGAGCACAGCGGATTGTTTTCCCTTTCCGAAGAGGAATGCTTCCCGCTCAGCCTCCCCGACCACATATCCTGCGTAGTCAAAAGACGGGGTGTCCTCCGCGAGCCAGGCGTTGATTTGTGACGTCCAGCTGGGCGGTAACAGGTGCGCGAAGTGGTGCATATCAGCAAGGTCAGCGAATTTCACACCGTTAAGCCTGCCTTATGGTAGGATAATCGTCTCGATTGCCAAAATTTAAACAAAATAGAAAGATTTAGCTCAAAAGGTATGAGTTTGATGATGCGTAACCTAGATGCCCAAAAGTACCCTCTGAAAAAATAACTAATATCGAGGGAAAGCAAAAGAATGAACAAGTACAACGTCCATATAGATAATTAGGATCAGAAAAGAGTGGTAATAAGGGCTGTTAGTGCAGCAACTGCGGTGAACAAGCCAGCTTGAGTGTCTGCACCGATAGACGCAGCGCTGGTCCCAGTAGGTGTAGTACTCGTGTCTGAACTAGAGACACCAGGGATGGACTGGGTGGTGGTGGCCGTTCTACATAAGGACTTGGGTAAGGTAAAGAATTTCGAGATACAGCTCAAATGCTCACTGAGTTGACACAGAAGACGTCGTAGACCCGTTGGAAGAAACTGCAGTGATGTTGAACTCGCTAGACTGAGCAAGTAAACTGTTGAGCTGTGCGACATTTTGAGCAAGGTTGACACGGAAACCAGAACCCGTAGGCCAGCCTCCACTAGGTGGGCTGCACATTGTAATGCCAAGTGTTCCGTCGATGAGGGCATCCAGAACTTGGTTACTGTTGGTATTCTATTGTTGGACGCGTCAGGGAGTACGAAGGAAGATGAACACACAAAGACTCACCACGTTCGTCAGGACTACTGTGAAGTTGAGGGGGTCGGTGTCAACACGATCCCATTTGAGATAGTTGGGACCGGTGGTATTCCAACCTTGGCTGCCACCAGGGTAGGTGACCTGGTATGCAAGGGCCGACGAGATAGCCAATAGGACGCTGACGAAGACACGCATGCTGACTAGAGAGCTGCAGGTAAAAAGAAGAAGAAGAAAAGGGTAGATTTGAAGGGTCCAAGGGTGGCATGGCCGCAAATCGCCGGCTGGGCAGGTGCACAGTGCACAAACACCTCGAGCAAGCGATTTACCTCCATTTCCCACGAGACCTACAAGGAACAGGGGTGCATCAGATTCATTTCATGGGTCTCGACATACCGACTGACAGATACTCACGCTCGCGGTCATCTTCCTCCGTCGATGAGTCTATATCGGTGCGGTCGATATACAAATCATGTCCGTTTACATCAAAAGATAGACCAGCGGTGTGGCCACCAGGCAGAAGTATCGGCGTGCCAAACCCGCGCATGCGGTCAAGCACTGGCCAATGTGGCCTCGGCATCAGCCCAAAGGTCCCTTTGACCCCAATACCCTGCAACCGCAACCAAGACCATCCAGCAGGACGCATCCGACATGTGCGTCGTGTTTTCTACGAGCACAGGACTTGAAACCCCTTCCAACCCTGCACCGTTCCTTGCGTGCTTGCCTCTGTACCTTTGAATGAGCCCGAGGCAGGCACGGGCGAGATTGCGCAGGAGATTCATCTCGTCAGCAGACAACTGATCCTCTACTTTGGTGAGAAGCGCAAAAATCCACCTTCCGTGGCTGACTGAGATGGTTGTCAGTGGGTCGCTGGGATTCTGCAGATGGACGTTTATCCAGTGTGTAAAGTACATCAGCAGGTGGATTGACATTCGCTGTGTCGAAGAATTAGCAAAGAAAACGGGATTAAGGAGCAGATGTCATACATGATCAATTTCCCGTAAATGACTCGGCGTAATCTCGGGAGGTGGAAGTTGCTCAGTGTGCTCTTCTTGAGCTTCCTCTGATGATATCGAGAGGTTAACCGCGAATGGTGCTGTATTCGTTGATTCCGCGCTTCGAAGAAGGTCAAGGGAGCTCGGCTGGCGTGGAACATTCCATGGCAAGCCATAAAGGCGGGCGATCTGAATGTGGGAGGATTCCTCTGTTGACTGCACATCAAGGAGGCTCGTCGCATCCCCAGGGAGTACAGCGGGGTCAGAAAATGCTCGCATGCGGCACGACGTGCTGAGTTTCTTCCGTACAGATCGGTTACTCTGACTCCACTCTGACTCGGGATGGCCAGCGAGGAATTTCCACCATGCATCCCTATCTTTCTTCTCTGGAATTAACCTCCGCCTTGAATCTGAATGATCGTGGTCGACATGGATTGTTGCCTGGGTCAGGTTCTATGCCATATGAATACAAGCGTTATGTCAACCTAGGGACATGCGTACCTTTCTCAGGTTAGAGAAACGTGTTTGAAACGTGATCCTCCATTCCTCGCAGGGAAGGACATTGGTGGATAAGGGTGTAAACGTATGCACGACCCTCGTCTCAGACACCTCATATGGGTTTGTCGCTCTGGTAATGCGAGGTAATCGACGTGCGTCTCGTCTACGGGCTTAGTGAACGCAAGTAGAAACCGCGGTGAAATCGAGACTATACCTGACCAAGAACAAGTATTGCATGCCATCCTGTGGTTCTTGATCAAAGTCGTACGGGAGGTTCGCGACAGGGAGGGTTTGTTTTCCCGGTGTTATTTCATCTGAATCAGAGTCGCTCAATTCATCCCTTTTCCGCTTGTTCACCATGGCGTCGGAGGAGCAAGGGACACGAGTCTGCAGGGACTCCTGTCAGAGCGGTGACGGCGTGAGAAAACACGCCTTGGACCAAATTTTTGAACTAGTGGATCTACCAATATCCCCAATGGTCGCCGAAGATGACGTCGACATGGAGAGTCTGCAGGCTCAGATTGACATGTCCATGTCTTTTGCGCATAATCTAGTCACGTCTTGGATAAAACCTACTCACCTTGCACAACTTAGGTCCAGTGGTGTGAATGCAACACAAATACTCGAGGAAGAACTACGCCGGCCTCCAAGGTACTCAACGATGTCATGCGTGCTATGGACTTACAAATAAAGCCCGTACAGATTGGGTGTTGGTGCACCTATTCCTACGGCATCACCACTAGCTCATGAGGCCTCCAAACTCAAGCGTAGACTGGGGAGGAACGGAGCAAAAAACGAAGGTGTCGTGAAATCGCAATCGCAGGGTTCCTCGAAATCAGACGACGAGGAGCACAAAGGGAGACCGGCTAAGCGGAAACCGAAGGTGGACCCTTTTGGACATGAGGGCAACAAGAAGAAAAGAAAGGCCGATTCAGAAGTCAATGGATATCCCTCTGTTGAGAACGTCTCTAAACATTCGGTTTCCCTGCTAAAGAATTCGACTTTAAGGGAGCCCCAAAAGCACAGTCAGGGCTATCCATTTTGCCCTTCTTTCAGTATAGTAATTGCCCGCCAGATTCATCTTCTGGGAAAGAAAAGCAGTGGATAGTGCCGGGCGATCAGCGGTCCCACTTGACTGAAGGGCAGCGGTCAGCGACGTCGGTCTCCTCGCCGCCTGTGAGATTGCCCGTCCAGACCACATTTTCCCCGAGTCCAACTGCCTCTACTGTCCCCTCACTTTCGGAACCATCCCGGGAAACTTCCGGTGCGCTTAGAATTTTGTACTTGCTGTCCACGCATTTGCCTCACTCTTCTCTGGACCCTACAAGCTCCGGTTCCGGGAAAAACAACTCCAGAATCTAGTCGAGCCCACACTAATTCCATGCTTATACCTGATAAAGCTAAGCCGCTTGGCACCCCATTGCTAAATCTCGACGGCCCACCGGAACTCACTGATAAGCCCGGTAATACCGGCGAATTGAACAATTCCAGAAGAAAGCGGAGAAGGCGTAAGAAGAAGAAAACTCAAACGATCGCTCGCACGGGAGACATCTCGCATTGAGCATGTACGTACGGACTCCAAACTGCCTTTAGTCTTACCTCATCTCAACTGTACGATTCATCAGCACGTTGTCCGGGTACTGTGACTCCTCCTGCTATGCACGTTGCGCAGGATTCGAGTCTTCCTGCCTTTACTATGTCGAGGAATATCTATTGCCGGTCGGCCACCATTCGCAGTGGACCATGCGTTCGTGGTTAGTTTTCCGACTCGATGTATATAGTATGCAAGTTATCTATTGACATAAATATGTGTCCTGGGGATAATAAATACACAATACCGGTGACTAGGTTGGTGCGGTGGATCATCGCTTCTTCTCTGCAACTCGAACAATGTCCCTCCGACTGTTGTAGGAAGCTTTTCGTGAGCTATGTAGATTACGGTCTCCTGCTCCCTGGCGGTTATGACTAGATTGCCGGCTGTTGGCAGGAGTAGGTTTTGGCGAGTGGGTTGGGGAAGTTAGACGCCGAGTGCTTCCGCGACTCGGACGTTTGGAAGAATAGTGTTGAGCACCACGAGACAATCCTTTTGGTGCCTGTGGTTGTCGCTGCTTCTTGCCAAGTGAGATTGGCCAAAGACGGAAGAAACACTTTGATGCGCCTGCCTTGGCCTGCCGAGCAGCCTTCTGCTGCTTCTTCCACTCTCGCACGGCTTTGGCTTCGCGCATCTCGCGTATGCCCTCCTTGCGAAGACGTTCATTGCCGCTGAATGTAGCACGCCACTTCACGAGCCAGCCGTGCACCGTCGAAGCCTTTGGATGACTGCGGCGCCGGCCGTTTGAGTGATAATGCTTTCGGAATTAAGAAAGGTAGACAGAGGTTCTCGTAAGATCGACTTACAGAAGACTTCCACTCGATTTGGAGCATGCCTGACTTGGGTTTGCCTGACGCAAAGGTATGTTCGTTTGGTAGATAGAAAACTTGGATGGGGCGATTGGTTGGCACGATGAGTCCATATTTATGGGCCTCCTTACGTGGACTTAGCATCTGTAGACATACCTTCTCCACGCGGCGGATATCTCCGACGTCGCGACGAACAATCAAGTTAATGCCTTTGAGGGCTCGTTGCGGATTCTAGGCCCCAGGTGGCTTGCCACGTTTTTTTTGTCTTCGCGCCCCCCACTGCTCAGAATGCACGCGGCTGTCCGACTCTCTGGCACGTTTAACGTTCGAGGCACTGGTAGCCCGACAACCTCGTTATATTCTCATAGGGCCTCGTGGAAATCACACGGGTAACGCTGTTCAGGCATGTGGTAAAGGCATGTTTTGTGCGTGGTTATTGTTTAGCGAAAGGATCCGGAGAGCCGGGGGCATATTGGAATGGAAGCCGTCAAAGTTTTTGGGACAGACGAAGAGCTAAGTCAGTCCAAGGAGCCTGAAGCTGCATGATATCATAACGTTCTACTTGCTGTATTACTGCCCAGTACCGCTGATCGATTGCAGTACCTTGCACGGATGTATATCCCACGACGGACCCGGGGCATTGACCGGCAATGTGGAGACGCACAAGGTACGCGTTTTTGCTTGGAAATTGTCGATGTCACTGCACTGCATCTATTCAGGCCTCAGGGAAGGGAAGTCAAGGTGATATGTTAGCTAGTCCTCCAACTGGGTGGTTCAACGTTGAGCTCCGGACACGGCTACCTGCACATCCGGCGTCCCTCTGTAAAAACGGGCATATGTCCTTTATGTCCGTCAGACTTGCCAGGTATGGTCATTCTGCTGGGAAATTTATTGCGTAATTTGCCTTAAGTGGCAGGCAGAACGAGAGAAGCACAGGATTAGCTTTACTGTTCTCCCGGATACGGTACGCACGGTGCATACCTCTCCTACAACCTGACCGTCTCGTTTCTGAATAGTTTTAGTGACCGTCCTTGCGTCATGTCCACCGCGTCAGTGGCGGTGAGCCCGCCTTCGAACGATTTCCTTTCTGAGCACTGCGTCTGGGGCACCGCATTTCGACTCTCTTCCTCAGCGGGTGCTCCTGGCTGTGACGATGCAATTTCTTCACACTGCCATTGAACATCATTGGCGAGCCTCTGCTCGTAAGTCATTGGCGCGTACGGTTACTCGATCCTCCGAGTCGCCTACCACTGCTAAACGCTGGAGCCTTTCCGAAACTACAAAACCAACAATGTATCGAGCTGTCACTTCGGACATTCTAACAGGAATTCCAGACTCTTCAGCCAGGGATCATGGGCTGGAAGAACGTCGATACCATCATCCCAGGTACGCTGTATCTCGGAAAGTATGACGCTTATTATGTCCGTGACGTATCATTCCCTGATCTACCTTGCACTTCTAGTATCCATGCGGCCAGATCACCACGGTCGTTAACAGAACGCCGGATTACTCATATTGTATCCGTTTGCAACGATGCAATCCCCGCAGAGATTCCCGAATCTGGTATCGTTCATCTGCGAATTCCTGTTGAAGATGTCGACTTCGCCGATCTTTTGATTTGGCTCCCCGCTGCTTGTCAGTTCATAGACCAAGCCATCGCGGGTGGAGGTGTCGTCCTCGTGCATTGCAACCAGGGTCTGACTCGGAGTGCGACTGTAATCGCTGCATACCGTGAGTCAAACTATACATTCCGAGGCACCTTGTTGTTAACACAGCACAGTGATGCGTGCGCGCCGAATTGATGCGACACAAGCGATGTTGGCAGTTCGACAAGGTTGGTTCTTGTCGTGTTGCCTGTCTGTTTCTGATGGGACCCTGTTTTATAGCGCGAGAGCAAGTCTGGTTTAACGCTGGATTCCACGAACAACTTGTCCTGTTTGAACTCTGCGGATATCAACCCAGCCCAGCCAGTCCATACTATGCTGGGTGGCGCCAAAGATTGAACGCCCATCTAGCAGGGCAAACTTAAACAGGTACATATCGGCACGAGCTGTCGATAACTGACGCTCCGATGGGGAACGCCAAAAGTAATTGGTGCCAATGATACCATCTCACTTACTGTACGAATGCAACCGTCGCGGCTTAATTGTGCGACATAGAACGCCTGTATTTTCTACTCCTGTTCCACCTGCCTTGTTCCATCACACTGTTACTCACTGCCACTTTCTTACATTAGCAGTCTCTCACTTTTGCATTAATCCTCATACCAGCCTGTCATCACTATCATCTCATTGGTCTGTTGGATAGCATCATGTTTCCCTTTTTCTCGTTCGTAATAGATTGGACTTTTTCCTTTCATAAGACAGATTTTGGTGAACTGCCTGTATCTGGTCAAAGAATCTTGTCGATCTCATCTTTGGCTCGCTGATCTAAGGGTAAGTGATCTGATTCTTCGTCGTGACCTCCACGTGCCAACGAAGGCCACAGCCATCAATTACTTGGCTGACAAGACTTAGTCCGACTTGCATTCCGCGCACGCAGCGATCGAGCGTCTGTTTTGAACTATGGATTATCACGACGTATTCGATCGTTGCAACCAAGTATTCTGTAACTGGCAGCAGTGCACAAGTACTTGGCCTAGGTCGATGGCCCGCGGTATGGTATCGTCAACCACTGTTGATCGGCGTATGTGCAGAAGCTGCGTACGCCAGCCAGAAACAACACAGAAGTTGGTCGTGTTCGCACCAAGAACCTCTCGTGAGGTTGACGGCGGGGAGGGGAACGTGACTACCTCCATGTAATTAAGTTGAAAGCCGGCGTAAGCATCCATAAGAGTAACAACTTCCTTCAGGCGTGAGGGGATTATGCCAGTGGACAAGCTCAAGCTTGGGGTATCTGGGCGCAACATACATTCGGTGACGTTGTCCAGCAATCGCCATAATTCACAACTGCGGGGAAGCTACAGTGTGAGAGGTGGCGGACTAGCAACGACGCGCACCAAATTTCCGCAGTGACACGTATGCTACGCTGTGTATAAGTACGTGGAACACGCAGAGTTTAAAGTCGTGGTGCATTTTTCATCGAACTTGTTTTGTCACAGGACCGGGATCCAGTGCCACTTGCGGAGTTCAAAAGGCTGTTCTCACACGGTTACTGCCAAACTTCCTCTTTACCTCCAGCTTACAACTCGACAAACCACTCGTCTTTCTTCGTCGTTGTCGCATTACACAATGGGTCTCTCAGTTTCGCGTCTTCTTTCCACCCTGTTCAAGAACAGGGAAATGCGTAAGCATCATATCTAGCAAGTGTCCATTCACACTAATTGTCGTCATTTTCTCTAGGTATTTTAATGGTACAGACGTACAGTACCCTTTGCCCCAGACTACCTTATTGATTCATCTTTGTAGGTTGGTCTTGACGCCGCCGGTAAAACCACCATTCTTTACAAGCTTAAGCTCGGCGAGATTGTGACTACGATTCCTACGATTGGTAGGCACATGATATGCTGTGTTTCTTACAATTTTCTTACAATTTATAGGCTTTAATGTCGAGACTGTTGAGTACAAGAACATCTCGTTCACCGTGTGGGATGTTGGAGGACAGGATAAGATCCGCCCTCTTTGGAGGCACTGTACGTTATCAATGTTCCGTATCGCTCAACCCTTGTTTAACTTTATGCTTCAGATTTCCAAAACACGCAAGGAATCATTTTTGTGGTTGACTCGAATGATCGGGAACGTGTCTCGGAGGCCCGCGAAGAGCTTCAACGAATGCTGAACGAGGATGAACTTCGGGATGCCCTTCTTCTTGTCTTCGCCAACAAGCAAGATCTTCCCAATGCAATGAATGCCGCTGAGATCACCGACAAACTTGGCCTCCAAGCCCTCAGACAGCGAACATGGTATATTCAGGTTAGTGACCAGATTTGCAGTGATGTGGTCGAGATTCCGACGGTTGACGTGGAACTTGATCCAGGCCGCTTGTGCTACATCAGGTGACGGGCTGTACGAGGGCCTTGAGTGGTTGGCGACCAACATCAACAAACGGAGGACATGAGCCAGAGTAAATCTCTTCTGAGTTGGTTCCGTATGTGCACTTGACTGGTCACCTTCCCTCACGACGTTGAATGATACACCGTTTACTATTAAACCACCGCTTGTTACTTGGGACCCTCTTCAACTTCCCACGCCTTCATAATTTGCAAACATTGCGAGCGTGTCTTTGCTTGCTGTCTCATTGCAAGTATGCTATAGATGTCCATACCTTCCACCGTACTAGCCTGGAATAAAGGGTGATTGTTCAACTAAGGACTAGGTATATGTAAGGCTCATCCTGTGCAACATCTCCGCCTCCTTCCTGCGTCTGTCACCTCTCTCCCTGGAAGGGTTGTCACGGCGGGTGGCCCCATACCTAGCAAGTTTCTCCAAGAGTGCTTGCAGCCTTTTTGGCTTGACTTCGCTGTAGGATGCTTGTCGAACACTTGGGTTCAGATAATCCTGCATTGTATCTGTGAGGATAATCTTGGCCATCTGCAAGCACCATCAGAGGAAGAAACCGCTGGGAGGCAGAGCGCATACGTAGCGTAGCTCGATGAACGACGAATTGAGGTGCCCTCGCCCTATCCTCGTAATCTCGCCTTCCAGGAATGTCACGTCGGTCGCCATATTGGCAATTGCGTTTTCGTTCATCGCTGGCACTTTCGGACCAATCATGAAGTTCTACGTCGGGTTCATATCAGCGAAGGGACCAATACCAAGGGAGTGTCTCACCATAAAACACTCAGCGATATACCCTACCGCACCCTTGTAGGCCTCGTCTTTGTATGTGTCCTTGAGTGGAAGTGAATCTACGACAGTCGTAAGCCAGTTCACGAGCTCATAGAGATACATGCTCGGCATCTCTTCGCGGCCCTGTGGTGTCCAGTCGTATTCAGATAGATCGAAGAAATCGTCAAGCTTCGAGGTAATGAGGGCTGTAATTCGCCTCTGAGATTGTTGGAATGGCTCTGAGAAGGGTGACGAAGCGAGACGGATCGTCCCCCCTCGTTGCGTAGACCTGTGGGGAGTGAGTACACCCGCGAACGCTTTACAAATGGGCAGGAGCCACCTGAGGTTTGTGAGCGATCGCCCTAGCTCAGTGCAAGCTACCTCAAAGTATTCCAAGTTGGTCACAATCTGTGCAATCTGCGAGAGCGCTGATGTACTTTGAAGCCGTTTGTTTATGCTGTCACTTATGTGGTTCGACAGAAGCTTATCAAGTGACTAAAGGGGAGTTCTTGTAAATGAGGGCCAGGCCAAGGTAACCACATAGCCCTACCCGACTCAGGAGATCGTCGATGTTGCTGTGATGTTGCGATACGCCTTCTACAAACTGATAAAACTGTTGAATGAAGGCTCGGATCTGTGGATGTTATGAGTGCTCTACCCCCTGAAAGAAGCAAGCTTACATCTTGACAACAGAGGTAAAAGCTCTGGGACCAGGGTAGAGTGAGCGGTATGGAGCTCCTGGAAGTGGTTAAGTACATCTCCGCCCATACAAGTGATCGCTGCATTACTTGGTAAGGTCCTCCTTTTCAGAAGCGCTCAGCCATACGCTATTGAGTACAGAATCTCGCTCGGACGATGCGGTTACATGCATCGGCAAGTAATCATCACTAAGCACAACCTAGGAGAAATCTTGCTTGAGACAAGTTGTGAGATCAATATATATAGAACATACCGAATCCAACTTCCGACTAAACTCATTTTCGAGTAGTCCCGTGTATTTCTCGAACAGAGCGAGTGTTAGAGAATGAAGGGAATGTGTTGAATAAGAATAGGACTGTACAACTAGGTCATTGACGTCTCGATCAAGGCACATGCGACAATCACCTCGAGTGTCATAACAAATGCTGTTAGGCATTCCTTGACTCTCAAAAATGTGTCAGGATCCTTTTGCTCCACCAAAGCGGAACCGATAGCTGAAGACAATCGAGACACGACTGCATCCCAAAGCTCCTCGACCTCTCGTTCCGAGCGGAAGCCAGAAGTGGTCTCCAGTACGTGGGATTCTATGATGAAGAAGCCGCATATTTCCTCCAAGAGGGCAGGAAGGGAGGATAAAGATAGCGGTGTGGGGAGAATAAGGTCCGACTGGGCCTGAATAGAGGGTTAGCAAAGCCCACGAATCAAGATAAAGCTGGCGAGCCTTGCGATCAGCTTGGTAGGAAGTGCGGAGGTCGTCGAGCGAATCCAAGGAAATATAGATATGGACGCATTGGTATAGCGGTTGAAAATCGACTTTAATCTTGTCCTTGTCAAGGACATTATCTGTGCGTCACGACATCTCAAAACCACAATCAATGTAGTAAAGACGGGACTCACTATCAGTTCTTTCATATGTGACCATTTCAACCGCACTGCCCACACGACTTGATCTCAACATTGGATCCTTTTCACGTCGGGCTCTCCACTTCCGCGCGCGTGCGTCCATACTCTCCATGGCTGACCTCCCCACTGTAGCAGTGACATTTCTGATCTCAAGTAGCCACTGTTTCATGGATGCAGTAACAGCATTTTGTACTTGGACTCGAAGCGAGGGCAAGGAAGACAATATATGCTGGTATAACGGGGTTTGCGACAGCGATGTCAACGGCATGGTCTGAATGTCTTCCAGAGACTTGAGAGGGCAATGATTCAGCACGAGGAGCCCGAACAATTTCCGTTTGACTCACTCGCAAGGCACTCCAAAACCTGCCCTCCTTGATCATGTCGCCAATGCGGGCGATGACGTCGAGAAGTTTCAAGCAAGCCTGAAACGTGTCGATCGCTTCGTCGAGATTTGAAGTTGTCTTCTTTGATTGCAGCAAAGTCCTCTTCTTTTCGACGAGTCCCTTTCCCAGCTGACCAACACTTTCATCCAAGGTCGCGATCTTCTCGCGGAGGTTGGTGGTATATGACTTGATTGTGAAGAGGGTAGAGATGGAGGAGATGAACTCCTGATAGTTCTCTGTGCAGATACCTTCTATCTCTGCGTCTTTTGCCTCGATGAGCGCTTGAAGGTTGCGCAAATAGACTTCCTGCTGTCGGTTTGCATGGATTTGTTTGATAATGGGACCAAGCTGTTCCAGGTTCTCAGAGGAGGAGGATGCATCGAGAAGATGTATCTGCTGAAGTTGCTGGTCGATGCTTTCTTGAGTGTACTGTTGACGACGTCGCGGTGGCATCATTGTATCAATGTATGCAGTCCATATTGGGATGGACGGTGAGCGGTTGTTTGGCAACGGCTTTAGATCCAAACACTGTCATGTATTACTTAGTCTCATGAGGACCGGCTCCGGGAGCCCAGCGCGCACCCGTAGGCACCCGAGTCTTCACCTCCATCAGCTAGTACGATGCCCGAGGTAAAGTTCCAAGTGGACGCGGTGTGAGTCTCTGCTTGATCCCACCGTTTGCGATGACTTTAATATTTTTTATGGTTAGATTATTTGATATGGATGGTACGCTGGTTGATTCGACCACCGGCGTCATCGGGGCTTGGTCTACCTTTGCAAAGAAATACCCTGGGCTCGACGTAAACACGATCCTGCACAGTAACTATATCCCACCTCTCAATCTAGCTACACCCCCATCCACGCCGCTCTTCTGCAGGCTCGCACGGCGTCAGGACCATAGATAATCTTGCAAAGTGGTGCGGTATCACTGATCCAGAACTGCTCAAGGTCTCTTGGCTCCCAATTTGTCTGTACCCACGCCGTTCTGATCGTCACTGCTCTATTAGGATGAAGCTGATCGGTTCGAGCGAGCTATCGTCGAGTCTGCAGAGGGCGGTATCTTGATGCTCCCTGGCGTACGCCCAATCCTTGACAATGTGAGACATCTCGTTACGCGGCCCTTTCAATAAGTCACTTACTTTATACTACAGTTGTCACCCGCCAAGAGTAAACCGAACCAGCGGTGGACGATCTGCACGTCTGCGACTAGAGTCTATGCTACTGCTGCCTTGAACGCAGCAAACATAGATGCTCCTGATGATTTTGTAACAGCTGACGATGTCCACAACGGGAAACCACAGTAATACCCCCGCTCCTTGCTCGTCGATTTGGATAACAACTCTGCTTGTCTAAGCCCAGAACCATACCTAGAGGGGGCTGCTAGATGCGGCGTCAGAGCTACCGATTGTGAGTAATTTCATTTTTTAAGCTAGGACACAGACATATTTCATAATGAGGTGTTGTTGTAGAGGATGCACCCGCTGGTGTTGTAAGCGGGTTGGCCGCCGGGTCGAGGGTAATAGGCCTGCTGACTACCCATTCAAGGGAGCAGATGTTAAAGGCCGCTGAGAGTGCACCCGAAGGTTACTTCTACCTAGTGCAGAACTTGTTGAGGTAAATACATACCATCTGAGCCTATTGTTTGAGTACTGACGTCCCAACAGCGTTTCAATGATGCTCGTTGACAATGGTCTTAGCGTGGAGACAACTATCACCTTGACTTAGGATAGAATATACATACCCCTCAAGATGACACATAGAGACCGATGGAATGAAGAATCGGGAATCCTACAAATTTATTTTTGGTGGACCGTAGGTCCCCGTCAAGCCAATAGCTGACAAGTCAATATCCTATCGAAAACACCTATGCAAATAATATATAGGCGGGAAAATGGAACGAAGAGAGCGACGGAAGCAAATTACCTAATACTCGGCGCCTTCCTCTTCAGCGTCTGCTGAGTCGGTGCCCACCTCTTCGTAATCCTTCTCCAGTGCAGCAAGATCCTCCCGAGCCTCTGAAAATTCACCCTACGACGCGGTTAGGTCATTGAAGTGCGAAGGAAAGACGGCTTACCTCTTCCATTCCTTCACCGACGTACCAGTGAACGAAAGCACGTTTGGAGTACATCAAATCAAACTTGTAGTCTGGCATGGCGTCAGTGCTGAGAGAAACCACTGTTTCAATTCTAATGACTGACCGAGACGACTCCACGCAACAGATATAGCAGTAGTGCTGCATTACAAGGTTAGCTGATGTACGGCCCTGGACTCCAAGAACTCACTTTGACAACATGCAGAGACTGCGGCTCGTCTTCGCAAGGTCACCGGTGGGGATGTGGGCCGGAGGTTCATTGCAAATTCCGAGCTTGAAGCCGGTGGGGCACCAGTCGACAAATTGAATGGTCCTCTTTGTCTTGATGGTGGCAACGGCTGCCTGGACATCCTTTGGAACGACATCCCCACGGTATAAGAGGGCACACGCCACTATCGCAAGGGATCAGCACGTCGTTACGAGTAATTACTTGCCAACATACTATATTTGCCCTCCTTGGGATCACATTTCACCTAGGGGGAAGTCAGGGTCAACTAGATGATAACATCGTCTCAGAAAACAACACTACCATCTGATGTCCGCTTTCAAAGCAAGAGAAAGTCATCTCATTCACAGAGTTTTGCTCGTGAGTAGCCTTCTCAGCGGAAAGTAATGGCGCATAAGTAGCAAGCGGGAAATGAATACGCGGGAAACTAGAAAGTTTTAGGGGAAAAACAAAAAAACAGTGACGGAAACATTATCACTCACGGAACCAGGTTAGTCTGAAACTCATTTAGGTCGACGTTCAAGGAGCCGTCGAACCGCAGAGAAGCAGTAATCGAGGAAACGACCTGCGCAATCAAACGGTTCAGGTTGACGAAGCTAGGTAGCGGGACGCCTAGGTTCTTCTTGCAGATAGAATAGATGGCTTCGTTATCAACCTATTTCAAGGATGCATTAAAATACCAATCGATACTCTTTTTGGGTTAGGGTTTACCATAAAAGAGCAATCCGAGTGCTCAAGAGTCGTGTGAGTCGTAAGAACGGAATTGTAAGGCTCGACGACGGAGCTAGAGAGCTGGGGAGCAGGGTATACGCAGAACTCTAGCTTGGACTTTTTTCCGTAGTCAGTCGAGAGCCGTTCCAGCAGAAGTGCACCGAAGCCCGACCCAGTGCCGCCACCGAAGGAATGGAAGACAAAGAAGCCTTGCAGACCGGTGCAATTGTCGGCGAGGCGACGCAGTTTATCCATGACCGGGTCAATGAGCTCCTTTCCTACGGTGTAGTGACCACGGGCATCTGCGATAGCGATCGAGAAGCGATGAGGAGTTTGCGCGTACTGATGCTAGGATGGATAGGCTTACAATTGTTGGCGGCATCCTCCTTGCCTGTGATCATTGTCTCAGGGTGAAAGAGTGATCTGTAAGGACCAGTCTTGACCTCGTCCACGACACCAGGCTCCAAATCAATGTAGAGGGAACGGGGCACATGCTTCCCAGAACCAGTTTCGGAGAAGAACGTAGAAAAACCCTGATCAGTGTTCGCAACGGGGTCTGCGACGCGACCGTCAGGCTAAAAGTGGGATTAAAAGTGTGTGCTGGAACATAGAGGGAGGGCGTACGCTTAGACCGTGTTCCAAGGTGTAGAGCTCCCCTGGAGAATGATCAATTAATTAGTATGGTTGAGTGACGATATGATAAACTCACAGCACGCATTGCCAATTTGGACGCCAGCTTGGCCGACATGGAGAGAGATGACTTCGCGCATGGTGGTGAGCTAAATGGCCGGTGTGGAAGTAGGGAACAAGCAATGGAAGATGTGTCAACCGCAAATTTTGTTGGGATCGTTCTTGTTTTGGAAATTTCGTCGGCCTGGTCCTCGGAACCGGCACAACGCTGGCTGCACTTGGGTCGTCCCCCGGCTTACGTAATCACCAGACGAGAAAAGCATGTTCCAATAAAATTCGTAAAATTCATCAAGGACGGAAACTCATTATAGGAACGACTAGCTTCGTAGAGGACAAAAGAAATCATGCAAAAGGAAAAAAAAGTTGTACATCTAGTATTCCCCTCCCTCCTCGACGTCGGCAGAGTCTATCCCAACCTCCTCATAATCCTTTTCAAGTGCTGCAAGGTCCTCACGCGCTTCCGAGAACTCGCCCTCCTCCATACCTTCACCAACGTACCAGTGGACAAAGGCACGCTTAGAGTAGAGAAGATCAAATTTGTGGTCGAGACGGCTCCACGCGCTCGAGATAGCTGTCGTGTTCGACAACATGCACATGCTACGCGACACCTTGGCGAGGTCACCACCGGGGATGTGAGCGGGTGGCTCGTTGCAGATACCGAGTTTGAAGCCAGTGGGACACCAATCTACGAATTGGATGGTCCGGCGGGTCTTGATGATGCTGACAGCCGCGTTGACGTCCTTGGGAACGACATCACCACGGTAAAGCAGTGCACAGGCCACTAGTAATCGACTCAATAAATGACTGACACGATGCATAAATTGACGTACTGTATTTGCCCTCACGGGGATCGCACTTGACCATCTGATTGCCAGTCTCGAAACACGAAAAAGTCATGTCCGCAACCGAATTTTGCTCATGGTGAGCCTTCTCTGCAGAGATAATGGGAGCAAAGGTGGCCAACGGGAAATGAATGCGAGGGAAACTAGGATAGGCTCAGCTCAAGTGCCCTAATAGAGTACGCCACGAAAGACTTACGGAACCAGGTTGGTCTGGAATTCGTTGAGATCGACGTTGAGGGAACCATCGAAACGTAAAGAGGCAGTGATTGATGAGACCACCTGAGCGATCAAGCGATTCAAGTTGGTAAAGCTAGGGGACGTGATGTTGAGGTTCCGCTTGCAGATATCGTAAATAGCCTCGTTGTCGACCTAATTTGATCAGATATAGGTAAGGGTGCTGCACAGATATACATAATATGGCAACCGACCATGAATGAACAGTCAGAATGCTCGAGGGTCGTGTGGGTCGTCAGGACGGAGTTGTAAGGCTCAACGACGGAGTTTGCCATCGTAGGAGCAGGGTACACGCTGAACTCCAACTTTGACTTTTTGCCATAATCGGTAGAAAGACGCTCAAGAATCAAAGCACCAAAGCCCGATCCAGTGCCACCACCAAAGGAGTGGAAGACGAAGAAGCCCTGCAGACCAGCACAGTTGTCGGCGAGCCGACGAACTTTGTCCATGACATTGTCGATCTGCTCCTTGCCAATCGTGTAGTGACCACGAGCGTCTTGAATGAATTGGATGAGGTAAATAGCATACAGAGAAGCTGGACGACCTACAGTTGCTCGCGGCATCTTCTTTACCCGTGACCAGAGTCTCGGGGTGGAAGAGACTCCTGTAGGTACCGGTCCGGACCTCGTCAATCACGTTTGGCTCGAGGTCAATGTAAAGTGACCGAGGAACGTGTTTTCCCGATGAGGTCTCGGAGAAGAACGTGCTGAAGCCACCATCATTCGCGGATGGGGAGCCTTCGACAAGGCGACCATCGGGCTAGACGTGGCGGATCAGCAGGAACCAGAAAAAACAGCGGGGGGACAAAATTACACTCAGACCGTGTTCGACAGTGTAGAGTTCCCCTGTGAGAGCGCCGATTGAGTATAGATGCGTGTGCGACGCGTGTAGATGGCATGAACGTACAGCAGGCATTTCCAATCTGGACACCGGCCTGGCCGACGTGTACAGAGATGACTTCACGCATGACTTGAGATCTGGTGTTGGCTGGGTACGGATGAGGTAGGGGGACGCGACAAGACGCGTGAAGGACTTATTGGAGAGAGGCGAGGATGGATCAGACGGATGGGCCAAGGGTTAAAAAGGTCGAGAAACACATGGTGGTTATCTAATCATTCCCACGAGTCGGCTAGTTTATGTCAGTGGGACGTGCAGGAAAGCAAAGAAAAAGTTTAAATGATCACGTTCAGGCCACTCGCAGGTGCAGTCGGCGCGCAGAGCCCAGTCCCGCTCGCGTATCTCCTCCAAATAGACGACGTCCGCGTCCTCCTCGACTGCGGCTCTCCAGACTGGTCCCCCGAACAGCCCGCTCCCCCCGACTCCTACTGTGCCGCCATTCGAGAGTGCGCCTCTTCTCACCTCTCCTGACCCCACCTCACCCTCTTCACAGATGCGCGTCCACAATAGACCTCGTCCTCCTCTCTCATGGTGATCTCGCACACGCAGGCCTCTACGCCTACGCCTACGCCTGCTGGGGCCTCAAAGCACCCGCATACACGACCATCCCCGTCCAGGCCATGGCACGCATCGTCACTCTCGAAGACATCGAGGGAACCCGCGACGAACAAGACGTCCCCGAGGAGCATTCACCCAGCATCTCTGACCCGCAAACTCTCACCTCCCTCGACTCCGCTTCTCCCAAGTACATCGCCACCGTGAACCAGGTCCACGAGGCATATGATGCCGTCAACACCCTCAGATATTCCCAGCCCACGCATCTCCAGGGTTAGTCTCTGCGTGCCCTGGATCGCATAATCATAATAATCAACATGCTCCACAGGTAAATGTCAAGGTATCACTATCACACCCTTTTCTGCCGGACACACGCTGGGTGGCACGATATGGAAGATTCGTTCTCCATCAGCCGGTACAATCGTCTATGCTGTCAACATGAACCACACGAGAGAGCGCCATCTCGATGGTACAGTTCTCTTTCGCCCCTCCGCAGGTGGTATCTTCGAGCCACTTGCTCGTCCCGATCTCTTCATAACCGACGCAGATCGTGCAAACGTCATAACAAGTCGAAGAAAAGATCGTGATGCGGCCATGATCGGTGCACCTCGCTCTTGACCCCTTCCAACTCCGAGCAGCTCACATTCGGTCTCCCAGATGCCATTGGCGCTACCTTGTCATCCAGGTGCTCTCTTCTGTTGCCCTGTGATGCCGGTCCTCGGTTACTCGAGTTGCTCGTGTTACTCGATCAGCACTGGAAATATGCTGACTTCCGCTACCCCATCTGCCTTTTATCTCGCAACGCACGCGAAATGTTGACATTTGTCCGGAGTATGATGGAATGGGTAGGTGGTACTGTTAGCAAAGAAGATGTCGGCGTCGATGGCGCCGGTAAAACGGGATCTAAACGACGACGAGCGGATGACGAAGCGGATGACGAAGCATTAGGCGCGTTTGCGCTACGGTTCAAGTGCGGGCATTTTTCTCCTCCTTGTCTCATACTCACCTTCCGTTCAGATATCTCGAGTTCTTCTTGAATCCACAAGCACTCGTACAGAAATACTCGTCAAAAGAACCAAAACTCATTCTTGCTGTCCCGGCATCTCTCTCACACGGACCTTCCAGGTCGTTATTTGCTGACTTTGCAGCGGTTCCTGACAATGTCATACTCCTCACGAACAAGGGAGAAGAAGGGACTCTCGCTCGCATGCTCTTTGATAGATGGAACAGCTCTCAAAGAGGCGACGATACCTGGGACAAGGGCAAGATAGGGAGCAACGTCATGATGGACGGATCTCTTCACCTGAGGGTACCTTCAATCTTTTTCAGTTGACCGTTGGACGCTTAAGCTCTCTCAGATGAACTCAAAAGTCCCTCTTCAAGGTGCTGAACTGGAATCCTACCTCGCCAAAGAACGCGCAACCAGAGAAAAAGAAGCGGCGCAACAGGCTGCCATCGTCCGCAATCAACGCATGCTCGAAGCGGACGAAGACGAATCCGATGAGGAATCCGACTCCGACGAGGAGGATGAAGTCGAGCGTGCGTTGGATGAAGATCTGATGGGCACGACTGACGGCGATTCCGTGGTGCTGACTTCCACGCGTAGACGGAAAGCGGATAAAATCGACGACAATACCGACTGGGGACTTGATATGGACGATGGACTAACCAAAACATTGCTATCGTTCGATATCTATCTCAAGGGCAATGTCTCCAAGGCCACATCATTCTTCAAGAGCACAGGTGGTCATGCACAACGATTCCGCATGTTCCCTTGTGTCGAAAAGAAGCGGAAAGTCGACGAATATGGCGAAATCGTTGACGTCGGAATGTGGTTACGTCGAGGTAAGGTCTTTGAGCAGGAGGCAGAGTCCGATGATATCAAAGAGGCGAAACGGAAACAAGCGGAAGAGGAAGCGAAGGTCACATTCTTCTCATTTTCAAAGTACTCTCCTGATCGACCGACGTGTTCTGCAGACTGTGGTGCAAGAACCTCCTTCAAAGTATGTGGCGTCCGAGATCGAGATTCAACTAGCCTGCCGTCTCCTTTTCATTGATATGGAGGGTCTCAATGATGGTCGTGCTGTCAAAACTATAGTACCTCAAGTAAATCCTCGTAAAATGGTACGTAAAATGTCGCCAGTAGTAGGGATTGGATTAATCACCGCCTGTAGATTCTGGTGCACGCCTCCGTGGACGCGGCGAGAGCACTTATTGAAAGCTGTGGGCAGATCCGTGCGATGACTAAAGATATATATGCCCCCGAAACGGGTGAGAGCGTACAAATTGGGCAACAGACCAACAGCTTCTCGATTTCACTAAGCGATGAGTTATTGAGCACGCTCAAGATGTCGCGGGTACGTAACATGACTTATTACTCTAGGATAATATCCATACTCACCAACTGCCATTGGTAGTTTGAGGACAATGAAGTCGGATACGTGACTGGACGCGTGGTGAACCACTTCAGCTCTACCATACCGATTCTCGAGCCATCCGGAGTTTCAGTACCGGCTAATGCGCATGTCAGGACTGACGCCCCTCGTAATCGGGTACTTGGATCGAGGCTAGCACGACCACTCCCGCGTTCGACAATGATCGGAGAGCTCAAGCTCACAGCTCTCAAGGCCAGACTTGCATCCATCGGAATACCAGCGGAACTAATCGGTGAAGGTGTTCTTATCTGCGGGGCTGGAGCCAGACGAGGCCAACCGACGGACAACATCGAAGAAACCGTCGCGGTTCGCAAGACAGGACCAGGAAAGGTTGAACTCGAAGGCAACGTCTCGAACGTCTATTATACTGTACGAAAAGAGATCTATGGGCTGCACGCGCTTGTAGCTGCTTAGCACCATGTAAAGATATCCTACTTGTACCTGATTCTATGAACGAGTTTAACCAAAATCACCATCACGCTCCTTTTCCCGCGTCCTCTTTCAAACTGACTATCCTGTTGAGTACCAAGACATCACCCTGATTCATGCCGTAGGGACTTGACGGGTTATCAAGCGTCGACAAGCGGGAATCCGAATCCACGGAGAAGTATGCAACACGTAGCCCCTGGAAGCGAATGCACTCCTTGCCAACTAGTTGTTCAGGAGTGACCACGGGAGTCTCAGGATCCAAGAACTGCTGAGCCCCGTCGGCTTTTGACTTCTCAGCACGAGCCTTGGCCTCTGCGAGTGCGTTCTTCACGGACTCCCTTGCCAATGGCCAGAAACCGACTTCGACCATGGCACCTCTCACGACGTCCATGCTATGCGGGTTGATGTCTGCTGTGAAATCGGGCACCGCAGCCAATGGGTTGTCGCTCTTGAACAGAGGGTAGAAAATCCGTGTTTCGTCCACGCGGACAGGACTCCCGGACGGTGCATGCTCTGCGACCCACTGGATATATGTTTTCGGTTTTGCATTCCCTTTATCTTCGAGCCTGCAAACAAGCTCTGTAACCTGACCAGTGGTAGGATCTGTCTTGTACGACATGCATGTGATAGGATGCGGCGCTTGGAAAAGACCGACTGTCTTGCCTGGAGCGAGCCGGAAGTAATCTTTGGAATCCTCCAGCCTGAAATCATCGGCATCGATGTAGATAGTGCGCGTGAATGGAATAGTGGAGGTCCCAAGCTCAGGAACTTTGGGATGTAGTGGTTTCTCTACCATGAGGACATAATCTTCAGGTAGGTTCTCGATGGTGACTTTGAGGGGACGCAACACCATCAGTAGTCGCGGTGCTGTTCCCTCCAGAAATTGCCTGATGGCCTGATCAAATCGGCCAATCTGGATGTTTGACTCGGCTGTGGAAACCCCGAGAGTGCTCACGAAAGACAAGATCGCATCAGGAGGAACCCCTCGACGGCGAAGTGCGATGACAGTGTGAAGCCTTGGGTCGTCCCATCCGGTAACATATCCCGCGTTAACGAGCTGCAGGATCTTACGTTTTGAATTTATCGTTCCTGTGACATTCAACCTCCCAAATTCGGATTGCCTCGGCTTGTAGACTTCGACTGCGTCGCAAAGCCATTCATACGACTGTCGGGAAGTCACGAATTCCGTGGTGCACAGCGAATGTCTATACGCCGTCTTAATTCACTCTCGATAATGCAGCACAAGATGGACGACGTACGATATGTTCTCGAAACTGTCAACGAGACAGTGTGTATAATCATATGTAGGGTATATTTTCCATTTGTCGTGCGTACGGTGATGCGACGCGTCCAGAACCCGATAAGCCGTCAGGTCCCACATCTTAGGATTGGGATCGGTCAGATCCTGCTTCATACGCAAGAACGCTTCTTTGGGACGATAGAAGCCACCCTTCATTTTCTGGAACTCTGAAAGAGATTCCTCAATCGGCCTATCCCTGTGGATACATGCTCGGGGAGCAGCAACCTTTTCACCCCTATCGGCTTTCATCTGCTCCTCTGAGCACGATGCTTAAGTAGGAGTCGAAAACCGGACAATGTCCACTCACGAGAACAATGACAAACATATGCCTTGTCACGTTTAATTAGCTCGATGGCGAGCTCATACAGTTGGTCGAAATAGTCGCTCGAGTAGGTGATCTTCCATGGCTCAAAGCCGAGCCATCGAACGACTTCGATGATACTTGTAAAATATCTTGCTTCCTCTTTCTCGGGGTTGGTGTCGTCGAAGCGAAGGTATGTTCTCCCGCCGTGATGTGCAGCATAGCCAAAATCCACAAAGATAGCTTTGCAGTGACCTATGTGCAAATACCCGTTCGGTTCTGGAGGGAACCGTGTATAAACCCTGCCACCGGTAACAGCCAAGTGTTTATCGCAAAGTTCGGGTTTAATTTGCGGGTTTTCACCTGGTTTATGAAGCGCGCCGAGGAAACCTTCCTCGAAAACCACCTTCCTAGATTTGGCCCTCTGCGCAGCGTCAGAGACTTGTGCTGCAGTGTTGTCCGACGTTTCGCCAGTATTCGACGCGTCGATTTCCTTCTTCGACTCCTGACGAGAGTCATGCGATCATGACACGGCACAAAATATGATCGGTGTCACCTACCTTTGCTTTAGGTTTCGCAGCCTCCTTCACGCCAAAAGCATGCGTAAAGACGCGCTCGACGGCGTTTTTGATTTCAAGCGGATTTGCCCATCGCAGGGAAGGGATGTTCTTCACTCCGCCGATAACAGCTCCAAGGCTGGTCCACCCGGACACAGAGTTTGACTGAATGTATTCGTTGACGAAGGCGTCCAGCTGAACCGGCGTAACACTGAACCCTAATCGTATCATCGTTAAACAACCTCCAGACCACGGAAGATCGTTAGACTCACCAACGCCACATGTCTCGTTGAACTCGGCCTCGTTCACAGGCAGCGAATGAGACTCGAAAAATTTAGTGGCAACTGATCGCAATTTCCATCGGTCGTTGAGAGAAAGTACATGACAGCTAGAACGACGGACCGTTTACTTGATCCACCGACTTGAGTTTTTCTTCACGGATGGCTTTGACGATGTAGCCTTGCTTGGCATCGTCGACATTCGGTGCTTTAGTAAGCTGGACAGCGAGCGCTGCAATCAGCACGGCTCGTTTCTCCCCGAGAAGATCCGATTCAGAGGCAAGGTTGTGCGAGTGGATGAGGTTCCTCAGAATCGTGGCGCTCTTTGCGCTCTTAGCAGCCTCAGCGGCCTTGGACTTCGATAACCCTATAGATTGGAAGAGGGAAATGGAGGTGTCGGAAGTGTCTACCTGTGCGGGCATGGTAAGGGATCGCTGTAGATAGGAAATGAAACAAAGCAAACCCGTAATGGGATGTAGTTACTTGTCCGTCGAGTCATCTGTTATCTAATCTATACAACTCATCTAAAGCACACGAGCGTCTGTCCAAGGCTATACTAGTGGCAGATAACATCACACAGATTCCCTACTATCTGTCGCTTAGGTCGACCGTCAGCTCGCTGGCCAATCACTCTAATCTCCATCTTCTTCGCCGACGAACCCGCAGTCGTCCCACTCCCATCGCCATCCAGAAATGCCAAGGAGAGATGTAGTATCTTGTCTAAAATCGATCGCGATGCCTTGCTAGATATGAATGGCAAGACCCGGAAGTCCGAGAAAGAGATGTGTTCGGATCGAACTTTCAGGTGTTAGACCCTCAACTGTTGTTTGACGAGGATAGAACGTACCAATCGTCAACAACTCCCACCGGCCCTCTGTCCAAGACTTTCCAAGTTCCATCAAGCGTTCAAAGTGAACTTTCCAAAGCGTGAACTTTTCCGAATTTATGACTAATATGCTAGGGAGAGGTTCCTCTTTGAATCTTTGGTGGGGTAAGGGACCTGGAGAGGGTAACGGTTCGAGCCAGGGATCAAGTATCAGGGCTTTCTGAACGGGTATCGGAGGCTCATTCTCCGGGGGTGCGTTGGAGAGTATTGATAGCTGTTCCACTCAGTCAACGTTTTTCCGTGAATGAAACGAATGACCTTGACACTTACAACAGTGGCTCCTCCGAACGAGTGTCCAGCGAGTACAACATTCTCTTCGCATTCAATTGGCTTCTCCGACCCGACTCTGGACCATGTTGACCAATCGATGGAGGTATCCCCTGTGGTTTCTAAAGAATATCGAACATCTTCGCGACCATCGCGAACTAAATTCCGAATTGCTCCGAGCGCATGGTATATTTCCCTTCTTCTAAAGTCGAGCTGTTCACCTCGAAAAGATAACATATTACATTCTGCAGCAGGGTGGTCAGGTGGCCAGCTTAAGATTGAACGTGGTCAAGGACATTGGTGATATTGGAACATCTTAGACTCACACTAGACTAGTCTCCTTGATGTATGGTATTGGATCGGAGGACGAAGGCATAGCAGCGTGCCCCGATCCATCCCGGTGTTCCATGGAAAGCACTACGCGTCCAGAAGACGCGATCCGTGTGCAGAGTTGACTGTACCAGAGTTAATAACGGGGACCCTTGGAGGAAAGGTACGGTTACCTGTACGCGGTTCTACTGCCTCCCAATCCATGCGAGAAGATGACAAGCGGCCAGGGAGAAGACTTGGAAGACTCGGTTTGGGTGATATCGTGGGGGTTCAGGAGTGGTGCTTCAGGATGAACAGGTATCTACAAATAACTCGGTCAGATACATAAGAGATACAAAGGAAAACTCCGAACTTTGAGTAGGACGCCGAAGAGATATACGAATGGCCATAATAACCATAAAGATAAGCCTGGTGGCGAGCACATTCGGTGATTAGTAAAGTTGAACACAAGGCTTTAGACTCGGCGAATCACCGGAATAGTTGCTATAACCCTGCAATGAGGCTGTCAATGGACTGGATGTAATAGTGCCACTCAGTAACACCAGGCAAATCAGGGAGTTCCGACGAACCGAAGTAACCAACTAAGGCCTCTCGGAGTGCTTTTCAGCGGGACATCAGCGGGGTAATAAGCAGTGAAGGCGACTTCCTCGAGCACGAGAGCATGTTTCAATTCGGAAGATGTTCCCGAGCGGACCTTGGCACTGCTAACTGGACGCCGTGGAACAGCTAATTTGAAAGTTGTCGCTCCGACAGGAAACCGACCTCCAAAATTGGGTAAAAACATTGGACTTGAAACACGACGCGCCCTGGTTGCGTGTCTACCAGATGTTATTCTCTGAAAGGTTGGAAATGCCAGTGAGTGATGCTGGGGCGGGGAGTCGAGGTTGGATCGTTATTTGCCACGAGACCGACACAATGTGTCCAAGAGACCGATAGTTGATCGTTGAACTCTTGCTCTGTCGCGTGGTTTTAAAGATTCATATACCAGGCCACTGTGAGCGGTTTGTTGAGGAGAATAATAGCGCAGTAACCGGAACGAGATGATTACCGCAAATCCGGTTTGACGCGCGATGCTCCGAGTCGTACCATGTCATGGTACTGATTGACATGGGATGTTTATTATGCGGATTCGAACGATCCAGAACTCTTTCTTTTCGCCACGCGTTTTTCAAATCAATCGCCTCACATCCATCACATTACATACAACTTGGCAACACGGCGACAATAGAGGGTAGAAGTACAGGGAATATGCATACACGCTTTGTGATCTGTCCATTGTCAAGTTCCTCAATTGGAAATCCAAACGTCATGGTCGGTAGATGCCAAGTACTCTTCAGTAAGGACATCCTCAATCTTGATCAATGGGGAGTTGTCGATAGAGAATGGGTTCCTCGGACCGACGTCCACACCGCTGGTGCTGGCACTGGACCCCGATGGTGGGCCATTCCAGGCTGCGTTAATTGTGTCTTGCAACGGATTCGAGCTCGTAGATGGTAAAGAACCAGGCATCACCTGCGGATACGCAGAAGGCGGAGCGTGGAGAACGCATCCTTGCGAGAAAGGTCTACCAGAAGCAGGCGTGCTTCCTGTTCCATGAACATTCCCAGTGGCCCAAGACCCGGGAGGGTTGGCGTTAAGCCGGCCAATCATCCGGGCCATCCGAGGCGACGGAGGGGAGTCGTCCGAAACATCCGTTGGCAAGGGAAGTTGCCTTGCGCCACGAGATCCCTGAGCGAATTTGTCCTTCTGAGAGGGAATAAACTGTTGCCTGAGATGCGAGAGTCGTTCCTCCAACGCTTTCTCTGGTTGAGCCTTTGGGATGGGCAAGTGTGGGACGATGCGAGCGGGGATCTGCTTTTCGAGCTCCTTGCGAAGGGTCATGACCTGGCTCTTCAGCACGACTTGGAAGGCCACCCGCTCGTCGTCATCTGCATTTGTGATCCGTACGAGGGTTGCCACACTAAACAGAGGTAGAGATGATTGGTATCAGGGCGAGTGTGTCAAAGTTCTAACTTACAATGCTTCTTTCAGATATGCAAAACTAAACCCTTGTGTCAGGCATGCCACATCCTCGACGAGAGACTCCGGGAAAGATATCTCGTCGTTGTCCTTGAGCTTCGCTTGCCAATACTTGGCATACAGCACACGCTCTTGGTAGTCAGGATCATCGAACAGACTGCCCGACTAGTTAGCGAGAGTAATTACTAGGTGTTTGTCAACTCACTATTTCCGATCGAACCTGCTGGGCCGGTTGGACAAACCGGGGTCGAGTCTATCGAAATGATTGGTGGAAGCAATGACAAGCAATCCGTCGTTCCCTTCGAGCCCATCAAGTTGGTTGAGGAAAAATGATCGGTTCCGATCGTTGATCAGACTATCGAGGTCCTCCAAAATCAACTAAATAATGTTTAAGCTTATTTGCAAGATATCTGTTTCGTGCAATACATACCACACAGGGGGCCAACTGACGTGCCTTGAGGAAAGCGTTCTGCATAGCTGCTTCTTCGCCTTGAAAACCTTAGGCATCCGTGTCAGTTCCCTACGATCATTCAACTGGTTTCTTCGCTCACTCTGAAAAGATTTCACGTAGAGTGGGGTGAACCCACGTTCGGTGCAGGTCCTCATAACGACTTTGATACTGATAGTTTTGCCGTTCCCTAGGAAGGTCATCCCGTCAGCGTATATGCGAGCGGCTCACTTAAGAATCTTGCCTGGGGGACCATACATGATCAAGCCACA